>JAAGKR010002165.1:49435-102251 GCA_011419295.1 Clarias macrocephalus
CTCTTTACTTCTTGAACTTCTTGATTTCCTCTTATTCGCACCTCTGCACACACAGTGCACCAGGGCACAGGGTGTTCTGTTAGACAGGAAAGACCACAGACAGACAGACAAGAGATCATAATATCATATCAGCAAAATCTCATATAGCTCAGACTACATTCTATTTTATTTACTTATCTGATAAATGCATTTATCTCTATCAATGGTCAAGCAAGCAGCTAAAGTGACTAAATGGGAACAGACCTCTAATCCTTCTGTACATATTTCACAAGATCAAAAGTTTTTGAAAATAACATTTTCAGGAATAGAAAGAGTGAGGGCAACACACACAGAAATAGATGGGAACATGACGTTGTCAACACCCCCTCAGAGGGGTATGTGTAACACTCCGTTGTCATCGCACACACAAATGTCAGTTAAGATGGTAGAGCAGATAGATGAAAAGGAATCAGCATTAGAGGAGGAACTGCTGAAAACAATTGCAGAAAAATTATGGACAAGACATTCAACAGATGTAGGATTAGTTAGGTCTAGAGGACAAGCCTTAATAAAAATAAGACCAAATGTAACATTGCCTTACCAAAGACAATACCCATTGACACCTCAAGCTATAGCAGGGATTAAACCTACTATAGATGGCTTATTGGAAGCTGGAGTATTAAGTCCTACTAAAAGTCCTCGTAACACTCCTATATTTC
The DNA here is from genome assembly GCA_011419295.1 of Clarias macrocephalus. NCBI lineage: Eukaryota > Metazoa > Chordata > Actinopteri > Siluriformes > Clariidae > Clarias > Clarias macrocephalus. The sequence continues at coordinate 50,134 of JAAGKR010002165.1, forward strand.
CTGTCAGGAAGCCCAACTCAGATAAATGGAGACTTGTGCATGACTAACGTGCCATAAATCTAATTGTAGAAGCAGAATTACCTATAGTGCCTGATCCACACACATTGTTCAACATACCAGAAGATACACAGTAGTACACTGTCATAGACTTATGTTCAGCATTCTTTAGTATTCCACTACATCCAGCATCACAATACTTGTTCGCCTTTACGTACGAGGGACGACAGCTGACTTACAATTGCTTACCACAGTGATACTGTGAAAGTCCATCAATATTTAACCCGAGTACTAACTCAAGATCTCAAGATTTGTAGCCCAACAAAAGAGCAATGTGAAACAGATTAGTTGAGAGTCTTGACAATTCTAGCTGAAAATGGACATAAAGTTAGCAGAGAAAAGTTGCAATTCTGTAAACAGAAGATAGAATATCTAGGCAGAGTGTTAGAAGGAACATCTAGGCATATATCTTTTGAACACATATATATGATACAATAATGAAAGCTCCTAAACCCCCAACTGTAAAAGAGATGCTATCTTTTCTACGCATGGTAGGATTTAGTAGAGACTGGATTTATGACTTTGCATTAAAAGCAACACCCTTGAGAGCAATAGTCAAAGTATCTGAACAAACAAAAAATAGTGCAGTGTTAGAATGGACACCTGAAGCACTGTAAGCATTTGAACAGCTTAAAAGAGAACTCTGTACAGCACCAGCACTTGCTAGTCCAGAGTATAATAAGCCATTTCATTTGTATGTCTCGGAGCGTGGAGGTTTTGCCACAGGGGTTCTGACTCAACAACAAGGGCCTAGTAAGCAACCAATTGCTTATTATAGTACAGCGCTTGATAATATTGAAAAAGGCATGCTACCCTGCTACCGAGGTGTGGGACATCTATGGGACATCCTGTTGTGCTGTACACCACCCACGCATTGCATGCACTCTTGACCAGCCAATCATTTGTAATTACAAATGCTAGAAGAACAGGATATGATGTAATACTCTCTGCACCTGAATTGACTTGAAAAGAAGGTGTCAGACAGTAAATCCAGCAGATCGCATGATGACCCCAGCAGAGGGAGATCCCCACGATTGTCATCTTGTGTCAGCAGAATGTCTGAAGACACGTGAAGATTTAGAGAATCAACCTCTATCACACCCAGATTGTATATTCTTCGTAGATGGGTCATGTTTTAGAGATGGGGACAGCAATAAAGCAGGCTATGCGATAGTAACACCAGACCTAGATGGAAAAGTGTTCAAAGTAGTACAAGCTGAACATGTGCCACAATGCTGTTCAGCCCAGCTAGCTGAGTTAGTCGCTTTGACAGACGCCTGTAAGCTAGCAGAAGAAAAAGCATGTACAATTTACACTGACTCCGCTTATGCATATGGAATGTGCCACTTGTATGGCCCCATATGGGCAGAAAGAGGCTACAAAAGAGCAGATGGAACACCAGTAATACATGGACAAGCAATTTCAGACTTGCTAGATGCAATTAAATTACCATCCAGATTAGCTATAGTAAAATGTGCAGCACATAAGAAAGATGGTACGTTTGTTAGTGACGGTACTGAAGCAGCAGATAAAGCAGCTAAAAAAACACCAGTAAATCAGGCAAACATGACGCCAGAATCCGCAGCACAGACAGACAATGAACCAAGTTCACCAGCGTCAAGTGTTGACCCTGATGAAGGGCCAAGTTCAAGCTCAGGTTCAAGCTCAAGTTCAAGCTCAAGCTCAAGTCCAGAATCTGAAGAAAGATTAGTACTTGTACCAAAAGATTACGCACCCCCAGCACCAGATTTATCCTCACTTGCAGACATGCAGGCAGCAGCATCAGGTGAAAAGATTCGTAAATAGTTACCAAGAGGAGCAACAAAAGATAATGATACTAATGTGTGGCAATGTGCAGATGGGCGTTTTGTAACCTTGATAAGGCAAGCTCATGGTAACGATCACAAGAGGAGAAGTGATAAGAAGAATCCAAAAGACATAGTGGTCGCCTTATCTAGGTCCTATTGTTCATCGGACATTGTCACAGTTTTGTGACATATGCGCTAGATATCACATCACCAATAGGACATATTCCATATTCCAGAGCCAGATGGGCCGTTTAGGCATATAATGTTCGACTATGTGGATATGGGGGAACCTAGAATACAAGGAAAACGATACATCTTAGTGATTGTGGATAGATTTAGCAGATGGGTAGAAGCTGTAGCAACAGCTAAGGAAGATGCAATGGCAGTAGCAAAATTCCTGTGTAGAGAAGTGATACCAAGATTTGGAATCCCAGACACAATCAGTTCAGACAATGGGAAACACTTCACAAATGAGATGAAATTAGCTAAAATATGTGCGAAAACAGGTATGAATTGGCTTCCAGTTTTGCCGTTAGCCTTGATGGGCATGAGGGTGTTTATCCGAGCGTTCAAAAAAAGGTGGAACGAAGCTAGAAGGGAAGGACCATACAAGGTGGTAAAAGTGCAGTAAAAGTCCAAGGTAAAGATGTATGGTACCATTTAAATCATTGCTGCAAGGCGCCAAACCCAGATCAGGTAAGGGACAGACAGCCTCAGGAAGACACTGAAGAGTCTCCACAAGCAGGACCTTCAGGTTTGCAATCAGGTTCCCAGGAGAGTGACACAAGGCCCAGGCAACAAGCACCAGATCCTTATGGGTACACTGAAGGGTTACCATGGGTAGAAGAACAAGAAGAACAAGAAGGAGAACAAGGGTACTGGCCGGAGTGGCCCCAAGAAGATATACAAGATTGGGAAGCAGAGCTTGAAGAAGAGGAAGCAGAAGCAGAACAAGGAGGACCATCTCTCAGAACAAGAGCCCAAGTTAGACAGCGAGAGCAAAGACGTGCCAGAATTGAAGCAGCGCGTAGACAGTCAGAAGAAGATCCCGCACCTAGAGTTGTAGACTACTCAGATAGTGATTAAATCAATTAGAAGTTAACGCTGGCTCAGATAGTGTCTAAATTATTTAAACCAACTACAGTTGAAAGAACATACCCAACAAAGATCACTCCAAGAAAAATATTGTGTAGGTTATTTCGCCATAGTCCCACGTGTCACCGTTGTGATCCAAATGGAGAAACCACCCTCTTATTGCCTCCTGAAACATAGGAGGTCTATGGGTATAGGAATCCTCTAAATGATTGGTCTAATTAACAGTGGTGCTACTAAGAACGAGAGAAACAAACCGAAATGGACTGCTGAAGAGAGACAAATACGTTGTGCATTAGCTACAATAACTAGGGCTAGAATAGTAGCTGGATTGAACAGTGGGGAAAGAACAGGATTTTGGGAAGCAACCTACCAAATAGAGGTAGATAATACACAACCCCCAGAAGAAAAAGTGCGCATTTACATAGAAATGAGAAAAAAGGCATATTGGCGTATGGCACAGATGACAGCATTAGATGGATTAATAGAGGCTGTACCAAGATCCAACGGTTGGTGCGCATTTGAGAATTCAATAGAAGGCGAAATTAGAGGAGTACGTGTTTCACTAGCAGGATGGAAGGGATGCTATGCAAAATAACAGATATTGAATCAGCAACATATGTAACAATAATTCCACAGATAAAGAAACCACCCAAAAATCAAGCAGGATCTGACCAGACATGTTCTGACATGTTCTTCCAATGGTTGAAATTTACAGCTGAGTCCGTAACCACACGAGACTGCATTGTGTGTCATGACAGAAGCAATAGGCCCCCACGTGTGGTGATAACACATGGAACAAGAGAATGTATAGACAACCCGACATATAGTGAACAATTGTGCCCTATTAGCTGTCTTTTACATTCAGCTGCTATACATTATGGTCCAGAATGGATGCAAAATATAAGCAAATGTTCATATCAATCTGTAGGAACATTAGATCCTGTACAAAGAGAAATAACACCTGCACAGCAAAGCTATCCTTCATGTATCTGTTGCAATGAAACACAGCCAGCAGCAGGATTTTTCATAGAAATGCACCAGATATGCGACAATAAAACAGACAGTCTGACATGCAGTGAGATAATAAAAGTACAACAACCAGAAGTTCTGGTACAACACCGCTAGCAGACATATTCTGGTACTGTGGTGAAACTACAGTTAGACAAACCTTACCAAATAACTGGATGGATGTTGTGCTCCAGTACTATTAGAGGGAGATTTGATTGTAATAGGGCTATATGGCAAGAAACATAGAAGGAATAAACGTGAAGACAAATCTGTAAAAATTATTGGAGAGGAAATATCGGCATGGAAAGAGTTTGATAGAGATGGAGGACTATCAGTGACCTAGGATGGTATTCCAGTTGGTGTACCAACTGAGCATGAGGCTATAAACAGGGTAGGAGGAGCATTCACGACAATCTTCTTACCATGGGTTAAAATTTTTAAAAATGCAAGGTGGATCAACCTACTTTATTACAATCAACAACGATTTTGGAATCATACTCTAGGAGTCTTAGGACTGGTTCAGGAACAATTGGATAAAAATACATTAATGACTACACAGAATAAATTCGTCCTGGACACGATGTTGGCACCTCAACGAAGAGTGTGCGCCTTAATTGGAGAAGAATGTTGTATGTACATTCCGAGACACACAGGTCCGGATGGTAACATAACTAAGCTTTTAAGAGCCATGAGGGACATGAGAGACAAAAATGTTAAGATCATTCAAGACGTACAGAGGAATAATGCGTGGACTTCCTGGTTTGATTGGTTGAATCCTTCAAATTGGTATGGACTACTAGGGACAATTATTTTGATAGTACTAGGAACTCTGCTCATATTGTCATGCTGCATTATCCCCCTGGCAAGAGCAAGCATTCAAAGAATGGTGGGACAATATACAATGACTGTGGAATATCACAAACGAAGACCACCAGATGAGGACTGGGAGGAAGGCTCAATTTACACGGAGATGAAGTGAATATATTTATTAATAACATTTATACTGACATTATTTAGCATAGTTTAATCGAACACATTTAATCTTTGAAGAAACTATATCGGAGAAAAAGTAATATTAGCAGAAGAAATATGTTTTGTGTGTCTTTGTTGGTGTTTTTTTTTTGTCATGTCTCTGTTATACACGTATGTATGCAGAATGGAACCGGTACCTGACCCATGATGGATAGTTTCCTGTACAGTCTGCCATGATGCATGGAAGGAGATTCTGGAACAGACCCCAACGAGAAGATGGGCAGATCTGAGACATGATCTGGTTGACTGGTTTCCACACCGTCCGATGGGGACCAAGAAGTTCATCGCAATGGCCAATGTCTTGACAAGAGACTTCAAATGGATCAAGTTAATGACACAGGAAATGTTCGACCTGGACATAAGCAGAGGAATTTTTCTGGTAACAACTTCATATCAGCTTGGAAGACACCTGAAACTAGGCCTCTATAGAGGTATTGGGATTGAAGAGAATTGGGTTGGATATGATATCTGTGGGGTAATTGAATTTGACGATGTATACATGGCAGCAGATAAGAGCATAACTAAAGTAATGTTGGGAGATGACATTTTATGGACAGATACACCAACCACTTTGCAACGTGCGCTGGACGCTTTTCCGAATGCTGATGAAGTCTGGCTACACTTCTTACGTCAGAAGACTGGCAGGTTAAACCGAATTTCACTATCACAGCTGATGAGCTGTAAGGACCTGCACGTAATTGAATTCACTGATGAGGATCGCAAGGCATGGACTGAAGAAGGGACTGAAAGTCACGCTCTCCTTGATTTACAGGGACCCTAACAGAGTGCTTAAATGGCTTTAATGGTTAAATGTCTTTGTCATATATGTATTGTACAGAAGTCAAGTCCTGGTGGTGAATGCACTGTCGAGCACAAAAAAGCTGGCAATTTATTCCTTCTAAATTGGCTATATGGAAGATTTTTTCGCCCACCTCTGGACTCTTCGTATTTAACCAATTGCATGGTTATTATACTCCCATATACTCGTTTATGCTGAGTTTACTTATCTTTTGCTTATCTCTCTTAGACTGATTTTTGGTGAGGGGGTAATATGTGAGTTTTAAGATTCAGTTAATTGATTTAGTAAGTTTCCTTTGAGTTGATGGTTTAAATTTAATTTTTTCTGTTTATTTCTTTCTCTGTAGTAACATGTAAGGCTTCATAAGTTAAGTATTAAGTTAGTATAATGTGTAAGTTAGTAAGTAAGTATTATTTTCTTTTTTCTTTGCTTTATTTTCCTTTATGTGACTTAAAAGTCACAGAGGGGGAAATATGTGAGCATATTTTAATTAAATATACTTGTGCATGCAATTATATGATAGAAACTATTAATCTTAGTAAAAGAACATAAAGGTAAGGTAAGGAGACAGAGGTGAGACAAGGACAGTGTGATGTCACAGTAGCAAGAACATGCAGCATGAACTCAAATGAACTCTAGACAGGTAGCCATCTTGGATGTGAGAGGCTTAGTGAACAGTGTGTACCAAACAGACCCTAGAGATGATGTAATCTTTGTACCCTGAGCATCCAAAAGTACCTGATGTCCCTAGACATTATGTAATGTCAGCTGATGTGGTGTAGCCACATAAGGTAATCTACTTAGACATGGAGTGATCTTAACTGTAATGTAACAACGGCTGGATACATGTGCAGGCATGTCAAATTTAAAGGGACACAGACAAATAACCAAAAGACACACACACTAAGCTGAATGAATAATAAGTTTAATAAGAGTAGGCACAAAATAAAATAGCATGTGCACCTACATAGTGAATAAAATAGAAATACAAAGTATAAGGCCCAACATAAGTACAGTAAAATAAGGGGCCTGGGTAAGCATCAAATTACAAAAAGGCATAAGAAATTAAATATCAAGCCTTCTCTGACCCAGAACCAGATTAATGGGAAGATCAGTGTAAGGAATAAAAACAGAAATACCACGATTTAAAAGTGGTGTAGGCACTTCAGGAAAATCAGTTTGGGTACCAACAGACACTTTAAAATCAGTCTGAGTACTGACACTTCTTAGACCAACAGGTCTTAAGATAGATTGGGCTGGAGTACTAGACTCTGGTCACACAGGCCTGAAAGAATGTAAAGGGAAGCTATTTGTCTCCGGACACGGCCTCTTAGAAGGACCAGGCCCGGAGTCATCCTTCCTGACATAAGTAAGACCGTTCTTGTGTAGAAATTTTGTCAATGATCCATCAGACTCATTTTGGCAAAAACTCACGGAGGCTCGGTCCGCAGCAGGTTCAGTAGGAGTGTAATCCTCAAAGAAGTTATGCTCTAGACTGTCCTGGCTGTCCGAGTCGTCCAAATAACTAAAATGAGTACGAGAGAGATGCTTACCCATGGCCTGTCTGTTGAGAATTGTAGAGTAACCCGGAAGAACTAAGAATATATAGTAAAATAAGCGCCGCCCCTATATTTTTTAATAACGAACAAACTTAGTGTAAAGATAATGGAAAATAATTTGTAAGAAGAATGAATTATAATGGGAAAAATATATGGAGTCAGATCACGAGGTATATGACATAAGCAAACCAGATAAAAGAAAATGTAATTACAATGGGTGACACTATTGAAAAAGATTGGATTATAATGGGTTAATAATTTGATAAGAAATAAGGAAAAAATGTACAGGGGAGGGGGCTAGGTGAGCGCTCCTCCCCTTGCAAACTGTATAAAAGAAGTGCCTATGTCACAGGCACTTCAGTCTGATTTTGGTGATGCATGGGTACACATCCTAGGCATTGCTAAGCTGGCTCACTTGGTTTTATTGCTGCAATAAATCCTGCATTACTTCATCCAGATCTTCAAGGAGTCCGGAGTCTTTCTTTTTAAAGTTAAAGTTTTTGTATAATATTTGTAATTAAGGCAACTGTAACTAGTGTAGGAGAAAACTCTCCCAGAATATGTGGAAATAAATCAGATATAAATCAGATATGTGCTAATGTGATTGTCGTGTAATGTGATTGGATTTTCTGAGGCATTGCATTCTGTACTTTATTAAAACTGCGACTTCTTCGCGGTTAAAGGACGTAATCAGGCACACGAGGCGCTGCTCATCCCATACAGATGCGCCAGTGTGCAGTAGCCCGCACCTGTTGCAAGCCACCAGACAGCGACCCCGACACGTCTCGCACCCAGACATTCCTCTGAATGGTTGAGGACACAATAAATGAAGCATATGCGCAGGCTGCAATGATGGCCCTTTTCCTCCATCACCGTTTCGCGAACTTTGCATATATCGTCGAGCTAGCATCAAGCATATTTCGCCTTCGTCCATCTTGGCTAGTGTGTAGTGTAGTATGCTTTAAGTATGCGTGATGTTTCAGACGGTATGGCAAGTGTAAACACTTGAATCAGGTATAGGTCATAGTTTAAAGAACGTGTAAACAGACGGTCAGAAAAATCAGATATAGGCAACAAATCAGAATTGGGCATCGAGACCTGCAGTGTAAGTCTTTAATTCATTCATAAAGATCAAGGAACATTTATTGAGTTTTGTGGAAACAATAATTTTCCCCCCAGGACTGAATAACAATATTAGACATTTTTATAGGCTAACATTATTATTAAAATTGGCAAAAAAAAGCTATAACTCTCTATACAAAAATATCAAGAAAATTTCCCATAATCAGATCCTCATATTAGAGGGATTTCTGAAGACCATGTGACACTCTTTTAATTTTGATCAAATAAATGTAGCATTGATGAACATAAAACTATTACCGCTGCACTCACCGCCGCGACAAAACGACAGCGGCCAACATAAATCAGTTGCATTTCAAAGTAATCTGTGAACAGGGGCGGGTTGGCATGGGGTGGCAATTGCCACCCTAAGAAAAAGCCTTGCCACTCCATTTGCCACCCCAGCACTAGTGTCCTAGTGTTTTAAAAATAAAAGAGTTTCCTCGACCAATTTACAGCAGTGAATCATGAATCACGTGAGTCGGCTTAAAAGCGGAACTGGCAAAGGCTTCGTGGACGAGAGATGTGGATTTACAGCACTGTTTCTAAGAGAGAGAGTTTGTTTGCCTCAGCCACTGGATTACTTTACCCTGGTGGATTAATCTGTTGTGGATACATTCTATACCCATCTCGTTCCGTTTTCTCGTGCTCCCGGACTGAACATCTTTTACCGGTGAGACCGTGCCATCTCTCCCAGTCTACATCACACACACAGACAATAAAACAGGGACTTTGGACATTCGTACATACACGCACACATATTGTTTATATTTGTATATATTGTTTTTTTTTGTTTTGTTTTTTTGGTGCACCTGGTTTGTTTGTTGGTTGGTTGGTTTTTTCACTTAATACACTTTTGTTTGTTTTTGACTTTTTGTTGTGTCACGTCCGGCTTGTTCCGCAAAGCTCATACTGCACCGGAAGTAAGTATTATTAGCCCATATTTAGATTTGCGTCCCCGTAGCATAGTAACTAGGTTTGTTTTAAGAGTCCCAATCATCAGTCAGCATCGCTGATAAAAATAAAGTGTTCAATAAAACCACCCTCTGGGGTTTGTTCACCTGTATTTCCGTTGTTGCTCTTTATTCCCTGCTACAATACCCATAAATAAAATGTATAGAATTTATAGAAATAGAATTTCGTCTTTCTATTAAAGCATAGTCTGAACAAATGACACTTATGAACTGCTTTGTTTTAGTGGATCAAAGACATTTAGTCTTGTGTGTGTAATGATGTCTTGTGTGTGTAATGATGATGTGTGCATCATCATTACACACACACACAAATGACTTAATCGTCAATCCGGCTCTTTTAACAAACCAAAGGAGTTTTTTGATATATTTGCGTATACTATTGACTAACAGCTGAACTGTTGACTATTTTTAAAAGTATATTGTTCAGTTCAGTAGCTTGAATCTTCAAGATGATAAATGATAAATGGCGTCACGTGACAACAACGCATTTGGCCGTGTTCAGTCCATCGATATGCTGAAGTTGAGAAACAAATCCAGGTACTGAATTACTTTTAATACTTAACAAATTAATGTTGAATTAAGGTAAAAAATTTAAAAAAAATTCTAAGTGTTGCCTGAGATAGTTGCTTATATATATGACAACTAAATAGCAAGTTTTTTAAGTTCTATTTAATGTTAGCCTTATTACCTTGTTAGCCTTGTTAGTCAAAATTGTTCAGTGTAGTGTATGTTTAGAAAGCAATAAAGTCTAAACTTCATACATGAAAAGAAAAGCTGACATCCAGAGTTTTTTTTAAAACCCAAAAGGAAAGGAAAATCAGAATCAGATACTGTGGGATTACAAAAAGGGTACAAAAGAAGTTGTGGAAGACAGAGGAGGGGATGGAGTGGAGAAATATAGAAACTGATGACAAAGAGCTAGACGGAAGTGAAGAAGCAGAAGATATCCAGCATGAAGTGAGTGAAGAGGTGGAAGAAAAAAGGTTAAGAGAGGAAGAGAGCTCAGATATTGAAAGAGAGGAGGGAGAGAGCTTGAAACACCAGCACTCTGTTTGTCAGGTGACCATGGTATGTTGTTCATTGTGCTTTTCAAATATTTTTTTACATAAATAAAAAATAAGCACAACCTATTTGATTTATTTAACCTATAATCATTTAAAGAACTATAGCTCAATATATGCTTAACTTTGCTTATCTTGGTTACCATCAGTGTTCTTTAATATATATTGTTGAGATATGCCTAAAAAAAACCTTTAGACAAAGGTTGCTGCAGTAGTAGCTGTACATGAACGATTAGGTGTTAAATGTTTTGTACTGTAACATTTTAATATAAGCATTACTTTATTTCATTTTTATAGGACAATGTAAAAATGTGCAACCTAGTGTATACACTGAATAAGAATAGCATTCCTTGAATCCACAAAAACCATGCAAGGATGCTTGCTTCAGTGTTGCCACCCCTCATAATTTTAATGCCACCCCCTTGCCACCCCATGAATAATTTTCTAGATCCGCCCCTGTTCGTGAAATGATCGCCAGGTGGCGCAAAGTGACATTTTCTCTGTTTTTAAAAAATAATTAAATCATAAAAAAGTCAAAAAAAGATGCTGTATCAAAGAAATACTACAGTAATGGTAATTTCTACATCTGTGTATTTTATACAACAAACATGAAAAATCTGAATCAGAGCTATTGCTGTACAATAATGAGTAAAAAAAACATTGAAGTTGAACATTAAAACAAGTACACTACACTGTAAACCCTAATGCTCAAAGTAATTGAGTACTGTTAACTTAAATAATTGAATGAATAATAATTTTGAGTACGTAAGTAACAATAACTTAAGTAAAACTTCCACCAATATAAAACCTATAGAGCACCCGTAGCGCAGTCTCGCCTGCCATGCGGACAACTGCTGGTTTGATTCCCGTCCTGAATGTTCTACAACAATTTTTTTTATTTGTTCAACAAACTCAAAAATTGATAGTTCTGTTTACTTAAAATTGGAAACATCATTAATTAAACAAAAATTATGTAACTGATTACCTCAAATATTTGGAGTTTTGCCAACTTAATCGGGTTTATAGTGTAGGGTTTTGGGTCATCTTAAATTTTGTGTTCTTTAAATTTGTAGTAGATAATACCGAAATAAATTAAACTAAATGAATATAAAATTAAAACATTGTCAGGACGTGCTATAGCCGTTTCTTATTCGCTTCAAATTTAAGCTAAGTAAATGTATACTTGTGTCACGGCGTGCGCCTGTGATGGGCGTGCGCCCAAATCAATATCGCCCCTCATTCACTCCGAAGCTCACTAGGTAGGCGGCCTAGGTGCACACTGCAGGTATGCGAAGAAGCGGGTTCGATAGCTCAGGACTGGAATTTCCTACAGTCTACCTGAGCCTCCAGGAACAAACTGGACCCCATTTAATTTGAACACATCTCCTGTTATACTGAACTTCCAGTCTTACACATTATTATGCTGATCAATCCCTGCTATCCGTTATCACCCAGATGAGGATGGGCTCCCTGTTGAGTCTGGTTCCTCTGGTTTGATTCACACACATTCACATTTCATACAAACTTACTTCTTTTGATTGTGTAATGTCAATTGTTAAAAGCGCTATATAAATAAAATTGAATTGAATTGAATTGAATTGAATTGAACGTAGTAGCCACACAAATCTGCAAATATTCCCTGCTTTGAAGGACTCGACAAAGCCTGCTAATCCATGAGTAGCCAAATTGTCTGCAGAAACACACAATACTATTCCTTCAATATTCCGACCAAGTGAGTCAATAAAGATACCATCCCGTTCAAGAGCTTGGATATCACGCAATAAGTACAGCAGAGTATCCATAAGTCTGGATGCCGGTTACTTTACAAAGCACCACAAACTGAATGAATGAATGAATGGATCCAAGATGGCGGCGCAGCAGTAGCAAATGGTGCTACGTTGTTTATTTTTGTGTATAGGGCGTTTATTTTACTCTGTGTATGGACATCGGCACAACTGGTGTCTGTACTTATCACCGCAAGACACTTTTGTACCTAAATAACCCGGCAAACGACATCCACGATGAGCTGCAGGAAAAGCTACGCGACCTCGGCTTGCTGCGTGAACCAGGCCTCAAGGCCTCGGTGTTCCCTGATGCCGGCGGAAGCAGTGCGCGAGGAAGCGGAAGCGCGGCAAGCCGGCGGAAGTCTGTGCGAGGCTAAAAACAAACCCTAGCCGGCCGGCTCTTCCGTCCATCATCTTATCCAACGTCTGCTCCCTGGACAATAAACTGGACTACACCCGACTCCAGCAGGCTACACAGCGTGAGGTTAGAGACTGCTGCGTCTTTGTTTTTATGGAGACATGGCTCAGCGACAGAGTACCGGACGCCGCCATTCAGCTAGACGGACTAGCCTCGTTTCGCGCCGACAGAAACACAGCTCTGTGCAGTAAGACTCGCGGCGGTGGTTTATGCGTTTATATCAACACGAAATGGTGCAAGAACTCTGTGCTAGTTTCTAGCTTTTGCTCATTGCTGGTGGAGATTGTGACTGTTAGATGCAGACCTTTTTATTTACCGTGGGAATTCACCACTATTTTCATTATCGGAGTGTACATTCCACCTAGTGCTAATGCTAAGGAAGCGCTATCAGATCAGATCAGAGAACTGCAAAATACACACCCGGATGGACTGTTTATTGTTGCTGGAGAATTCAATCATGCAAATCTCAAGTCATTGCTTCCTAAATTCCATCAGTATGTGGACTTTACAACAAGAGGGGAAAACATGCTGGATCTTGTTTACACAAACATCCCCGGCGCATATCGGGCAGAACTCCGCCTCCACCTCGGCTACTCAGACCTCATCTCTGTTATGCTAATTCCAGCATGCAGACCACTCGTCAGTCGTTCAAAACCGGTTCTGAAGCAGGTGAAAACCTGGCCAGCAGGAGCCATCTCTGCTCTTCTGGACTGTTTAGAGAACACTGACTGGAACATGTTTAGGAAGGCTGCAACTTATGGCGACTACACCGACTTGGAGGAGTACACGTCATCAGTGACCAGCTACATCAACAAGTGCACCAATGATGTCACTGTCTCCAAGAGCATCATCTCACGACCCAACCAGAAACCGTGGATTACTGCGGAGGTGCGTGCACAAGATGGCCCTTAGAAGAGCAAGGGCCAAACTGTCCCGGACCATCAGAGAGGCGAAGCGTGCACACGCCCATGGACAGTGGTGACACATGGCGCATGTGGCAGGGCATACAAGCCATCACTAACTACAGGACGACATCACCTACCTGTCACCTACCTGTCGGCTCCCTTGATGCGCTGAACAACTTCTACCCTCGGTTCGACAGGCAAAACGATGTGGCGACGAGGAAGACCACCCCTCCTCTGAACGACCAGGTGCTGTGGTTTGCTACAGCTGATGTGAGGAAAACTCTACGCAGAGTCAACCCACGTAAAGCTGCTGGACCAGACAACATCCCAGGCAGAGTGCTCAATGTGCAGAACAGCTGGCAGATGTTCTCACAGACATCTTCAACATCTCTCTGAGCAGCGCCTTCGTTCCCACGTGCTTCAAGGCCACCACCATCGCCCCCGTGCCGAAGAAGTCTTCTGTGTCCTGTTCGAATCACAGCATTAAGTTTGCTGATGACACGACCGTGGTGGGTCTCATTAGCAAAAATGACGAGATGGTCTTCCTCTCTAAGTTGGCTAGTTAGTTTTTGTTAATTTATGTTGTCTCTTAGTTAGCTAGTTTAGTCTTTCTGTTAATCTATGTTGTAAATTTATGTTGTATGTAGAACTTACTGGATAATGTCCTGGAGGAACATTGTTTCGTTTCACTGTGTACTAGCTGTATATGGTTGAAGTGACAATAAAGCCTACTTGAACTTGAACTTGAACTTGAAATGTAATGCAGATCGATATTTAGGGTGTAGATTGGTCCAATACACTGCACACAGCTTATGAATTTTGCAAGATCTCCCTAGAGGATTAGCAATTTCCAAATCATCAATATATAGCTGCAGCGATAGTCTGAGCTCTTCAACAAACAGTAACTCATTTTGACGGTAGTAAATTCCATCAGTGTGATTCCTATAACATCCAACATCTAAATTTTCTTCAGTAATCTTGGTGAGAATTTCAAAACAAAGACTGAATCATTGTTAGAACTGGAACATACATACTAAAATATCCAGATTGTGGCAAGTCACACTGCAATGGCATTGCAAGTGGATATTTATGCTCAATTAACGACTTTCTGCGCTTAAATGAAGACAACTCTGCACCATCAGAGGTTGTGCTAAACAGAATGTTACAATACATGGCATCACTAACCAATTCATCCAGTGTCACTGCTTTGACATTGAAGCCATGTTCCTGCAAAACGTCACTAACCGTTTCCCTGATCATTGGCTGTGATAATGAGTATATTTCATTAAGGTGTTCAATGACCTAATTTGTAGCTGTGTTAGATATGTGAAGAAGCACTTGCATCTTAAGAAATAAAGAAGCAAGATTATGTTGAAACTGATTTCTCAGTCCATCATTATCATCTCTATCTTGAATATCTCCATTATCTCCATTACATGCAAGTTCATCTGAAATATATGCATCAGAAGTAAAGGAGAGGGGGTGAGTTTCTGGATAGGCAACACCCTCTTGAAGATCTGACAGATAACCAGCATGGTGGACCCTACTCTTGTGTGAGCTGAATGACGAATACATGTTGGTGCTGTAATTGCAATTTTTATATTGGCAAACAATAGTCTCATGGCTCTTAAGATGGGATCTGAGGTGACTAAACAGTACATCTTCGGAAATGAGTTGTTCAAATGTACACAGACTACATTTAAACAAAATGTGTGTCTGACTTTGACATGTACTATAAATACTACCACTCTGTAGTGTCTGCAGAGGTGAACTCCTGGAAGGATGTATTTTTCTGAACATCTTGCACTTCCAATTCTTTATCTTATTTTAAACCTGAAAAAATCTAACTCTTCCAGTTAGTATTTATTTAAATTGTCAAAGAACGTAATGCAAAATTACTCTCAAATTAAACAATTTAAATATTATGCAAATCACACAATAAACTTGTGCCCTAAGATTATAACTGTAATATGAATTATTGATTAATATGACATGGATATCATTTGTGGTGTCGCAGAAATAAAGCATTCCAAAAATAGAATTCATGCTACAAATAACATGGTTAAAATAACAACTACAAAAATATGTACCACATAAAAAATAAAAAATAAAAATCAATAAAATTCTATTTAAGTGAATTTACGAACCATGAGCTCTTCAGCTCCGAACACTGAACTAAAAGCTTATCTTATTGGCCAACAATCTTCAGCGCAGTTTGAGACAGCTAATAGGAATCCAGGATTTACATTCAAACTCGTCCTCGCACTGCAAACCGGAGTTGCAAACCTGCAGATTTGAAAAACTAAATGGTTCATGCGATTAAAGTAGTCGGTTTAAATTAAAGGTTGATATTTGGTAATTTTAAAGAAATCCTGCTTTCTAACCTCCTTCAGAGTAGGTAGCAAAAAAATGGAGCTTACGTTTCCTCCCATGCATTGGGTCTAACTCTAAAATAACTAAATAACACTAAACTGTCAGCAATTAGATGACATACATGAAAACATCAACTTTAGGGGCCAACCTTTTTAATCTGGTAGACCTTTATGGAGACAGTTACTGTGGCTTAAAATATCAAATTTGTTCAGCTAACTTGAAAAGTGTGATTTCTACAAACTAATAAATACCAAAAAGTTCCAAATACTCATCTAGGTCTATTAATGTGAACAGTCAATAGTTAACAGTACTCAATATGTTTAAGTTCTTTGAGCAATACGGTGAGGAATATTGTTTGTTCCAGCAGCTTTATGTGCGTTGAATCTGCATAAAGTTTTCCTCACAACAGCTGTGGTGAGACACAACACCTGGTCGTTGGAAGGACAGGTGGTCTTCCTCGCCGTCACGTCGTTCTTCATGTTGAACCGTAGAAGCTGTTCAGCACATTTGGAAGGGAGCCGTCACTGTCACAGGCCGGTGATGATGCCCTGTAGTTGGTAATGGCTTGTATGCCCTGCCACATGAGCTGTGTTTCACTGATGTCCGTTGAAGTGGTTGTGGATTCTCTGGGCGGGTGCGCACTTCGCCTCTTTGATAGCCCGGGACAGTTTGGCCCTTGCTGTTCTGTTCTGTTCTGTTCTCTTACTCTGAAGGTGGAGTCTCAGGTCTTCAGAAGTGCACACACCCCTGCAGTAATCCGCGGTTACTGGTTAGGGCATGAGATGATGTTTTTGGACACAGTGACATCATCGGTGAACTTGTTGAGTGCCGGCCCGAGACCCACGAGTGTTCCTCACCTGACCGTGCATGCTGGGTCCCATCATGATGTTGCTGGGGATGGACCTGCCAGAGTGCTTCACAGGACTGGCTTGAGTGAGCTTAAGGAGGTGTTTATCTTCATCGACTGGAGAGTGACACACACACATCCAAAACAAACACACATACAAATGCAGACAGACACACACACACACACGCACACACACTACACATACAGTCCCTCGCATTTCCACGAATGTACTGTGGCCTACTATGGAACGCTCACCACCTAGTACATAATATAGCTCACCGTCCTTCTCCGTGTGCTTTTCATTACTGGGCACAAGGGTGGCTCCTATCTAAGAAACAGCGATAAGATGAGCCAGGCAGTTCTAGCAATACCTACTGTAGCCTAGCATGGTAAACCTATGACATCTATCATATCTGCCTAGATGCGATAGGTCTAGGACAAATGGCAGGAACTTAATCAACGCAAGTTTGTCACGATTACTGGAAATTCCTTGTTCTTTCGGAATATTCTTCATCATGTTTTATGATAGATAAGCTTTTAATTCTTTCGCTGGGTACTAAACTATATATGGTTGAAATAACAATAAAAGCCTACTCCTAACTGAGACGGTGAGATGAGACGGCCTACCTGGAGGAGATTGGAAATCTGGAGAACTGGTGCCGCCTCCTAAATGTCAGCAAGACAAAGGAGTTGATAGTGGACTTCAGTACTAAGCAGGAGAGAAACTACCAGACCCCCGCCATCAACAAGAGCCCAGTGGAGAGAGTGGACAGCTTCTGTTACGATGGGGAGACTGAACTGGAGTGAACCCAATAGCAGACAAATATTACTTAAATTGTGGTAAAATCTTTTAATGTAAACATTGAGGCTTGAATGAGCAGACACAGTGGGAGCAGAGCAGCGTGTGTGTGTTTGGTGACTGAGAGAGAGACTGGAGAAACCTTTAGTGATGCAAGGGAATCTCCACTATCCCGGAAGTCGAGCGCGAGTACTCCTCTCGGATCTTTGCTAGTGATTTTTTGCTGCTAACCTGCGTAGCTTGCAGTAGTTGGATGGTGGAATGTGGCGGCTGACTTCCTCAGAGAAAACGGAGGTTGGCGCGCGGTGCAAACACCCTCCCCGACGTCCGCGAACACAGAATCGTCTTTTCCAGGCAAGGGTCGGTATCCGGTAATCCAGCAGCAAGCGTAGGGGCAGGCAGGGTCAAAAACACAGGCTAGGATAAAAAGACAGCTATTTCACACAAAGAAAACGTGAGGCACACGAGTGAGATACTACGTCGCTGAGTGGTTCTCTTGTGTGCTTATAAGCTGGAGAAATAATTAGCAGATCGGGTTCAGGTGTGCCAGAATGACAGGTGCGTGCGTGGGGAGAAAGATCTGTAGTGGAATCGCAGGGTTTGAAGGTGCTGGGTTGATTCGGCTGACTCGTGACAGTTACCTCGGTGTTCACATCACGCAGAACCACCATGGTGAAAAAGGCCCGGCAGCGTCTCTACCACCTTAGACGCCTGAGAGACTTTAGACTGCCCTCTAAGGTGCTTAGGAACTTCTACTTCTGCACCATAGAGAGCATCCTGACGGGAAATATCTCAACCTGGTTTCGGGAATAGCACCATGCAGGACAGGCGAGCCCTACATAGGGTGGTTCGATCAGCTGAATGCATCAACTGTATCAAGTCGGTCTACAACAAGCGGTGCTGGACCAAGTCCAGGAAGATAGTGAAAGACCTCAGCCACCCCAACAATGGACTATTCTCTCTGTTGCGGTCAGGAAAGCGCTTCCGCTCCCTGAAGGCCAACACAGAGAGAGACTGAGACTAACACTCACATGCTTGCACGTTTTGCACATCTCAGGACTGCGAACTTTTACTTTTTACCAGGACACACAATACGTTTACAAATGGAACATTTGCACACTTGCGCATTTTGCACACTCTAAACTTGAACTGTAGTCTTGCACATTATTTTGCCAATTACTGGACTGCATTACATTACATTTTTATTATATTTCATTTACTATATATATTTTTCTATTTTTATTATATATTCTTTAACTTCTTTATATTTATTGTACTATTTTATTTAAATTTTTATTCTTATTCTTATTGCTGTATATTATGTAAATTTAAGTGTTTTTTTATTCTCTTATTTCTATGTTTTTTGTAATATTGTAGGTCAACAGCAGTGGTATAAGCATTTCACTTCATATCATTGTCACGTATATGGTAGTATTGTTTCCCAGAACAAACAGCTAGATTGCCTCCGAACCGGGCGAACGAGGCAGCAGCAGCCTACACCCGAAGCTGGGCGGTGGAGGCGGCAATGACTCGTCCTCAGGGTTGAGCGGCGGATCGCTGGATCGCTTCTTTAGGCCAGATTGCTCTTATAGGTTGAGCGGCGGAGTCAGCGCTGGGTCGTCCTCCAAGCCGGGCGGCCGTTGCAGTACTGGTTCCTCCTTTGAGACCGGGAGGCAATGGAAGCATGCTCTGGTACGAGGGGGAGCCCCCACTGAGGCTCTTGGACGCAGTGGAGCCCCCACTGAGGCTCTCGGACGCACCAGAACCTTCACTGTTCTTTAGCAGGGCAAGCCGACAACCCTCAGCCTGCTTGCCCCAGCGTTACAGTCCCAGTCCACCCCAAAACATGTCTCCTGGGGTGGCCCTCTGCTATGCCCCTGTACAGTCGAGTATTCTGTCACGTATATGGTGGTATTATGGCTGGATGTTGATAGCCGTGGGCTGAAGAAGGAGGAGCAGGCATAAACGCAGAGGGAGGTGTGAAACAAAGTGTCATTTTTATTTAAACAAAACAGAATAGAACATGAACTTTAAACAAAAGGTGTTGGCTTACTGATTGGAGCATGATGCACACAACCACATTAACCAAATAACTTGGACAGACTAAGATACAAAGCAGACAAGAGGACTAACTAAACATAACAAATGCTCGACCTAGTTTCCTAGAACAAACAGCTATTTATAGAATGTCTAATTTGCTAGCCGAGGTGCCTTCTGGAAAAAGATTCTAAAAACAAAAACTACAAAACTAAGCACTGTTCCCTCTAGTAGTGAACCCTCACAATCATACTGTGTATGACTGTGTATGTGATTAATAAAATTTGAATTTGAATTCAAACTTGATAACATACATAAAGCAAACAACAAGCTTAAAGCCCCATGCTTTGTGTTTACTCACATGTGAAAGCCTACACCTAGACATTGGGGGACGCCCATTGCTGGGAGGATTGGGTGTACCATTGTACACATTGTACCAATCCTCAGACAGGCATTGCCCCAGGAGGGTTTCAAAAAGGCCTCAGTTGGGTCCCGAGCCCCTAACCTTTTTTTTTTCTCCACTTTGCTCTAGCATCTCCGGGTTATAGAAAGGGGCAGCGCACAACTGCATTATCCATTAATTACCAAATTATCCAATTAGAAGTACCGACAGGCTGTGTGGACAAATGGCAAGGACTTAATCAACGTGAGCTTGTCATGCTTACTGGGAATCAGATATGCATAGTTTGCGCATCAACAGCAAAGGAGGGAAAGGGGGACACAAATTGATACATTTGAGCATTAATGATGAATGACAACTTTATAACATTATTTTTGACATTGTTGTACTTTTATCTGTCAACACATACCGAACTGTAAACTATAAACAACTAAAAGTTGTTTTTTTGTATTTATATAATTTCATATTTATTTTATTTATATATTATGTAATACTCTATTTTTTGTTATTATAGTCATATTCTTTGTTTCAATACACTATTTTCTTTTTTAAATGTTTAGGTAATGGGCAATTGTAAAAACATTTCTCTGAATATCATATTGTGTACAAATGTATTTGATTTGAAACAAAAATTTATTCATTAATATGATCTATTATATAAATGTCATTTATATGCAACTTCTGTAATTCATTTTAAGATTGCTTCCTTTTTAACAGTATGTCAACACATAAGGGTGAAAATCAGATTTCTTGTAATGATTTATTACACATATAAAACTTCATGTAAAATTAATTTTGCCTTATAAAGATTGTTTCAGCATCAGTAGCTTTATTTCAGCATCAGAAGCCTAAAACCCAAAGGAATGATTATTTCCAATGCATTCTACCATACATGTTGAATCGCAAAAATTTTTTTTTTCACATTTTGAGCAAGAAAAGTGCATATAAACTCATTTTGTAGGAGACCAAGATGGCAGCTTAGCGGAGAAGCTCTGAGCAACCGTGCATGATTTAATATAAAAACCCTCAATTTATTGTGGCAAGATAAGTGAAATTATTCCCACCTGTTCTCCTGTTGGCCGCTTGTCAATGAATTGTACTATCATAGGTGGGTGCAAGACTATTTAAGTCAGTTGGTAAGGTGGCTTGAGGTTATGGGTCACCCCCCCCCCTTGCTTCTGTTGTTGCGTCATATCCAGAACAGAATCTGGAAGTCCAGTGCTGGTATTTAGCTGAGGTTACCCTTTTGCACAGGTAAGAATGTCAGTCGAGGTGCATGGTTTTAGTTGGGATTTGTATATTATAGTGGTGTAACTTCTGTGGCATTTAAACATTCTAGCAAGCCGAATTAAGTCAGCGGATGCAGGCATTCACCTGGTGTTGTGGACGTGTTTGTTCCCCCCTATAAACTTGCTCTGTTTGCTTTAAGGCTATGCCTTAAAGTTTATTTGTTCCGTGGTTTACAGCCTTTGGGTTATAAATCCTTGTGTGTGTGTGTGTGTGTGTGTGTGTGTGTGTGTGTGTGTGTGTGTGTGTGTGTGTGTGTGTGTGTGTGTGTGTGTGTGTGTGTGTGTGTGTGTGTGTGTGTGTGGTTGTGCCGGTGTGTTTGCGCGCGCATCTTCTCCCTCCCCCTGTTTTGTGAATGAATGTAAGTGAGTATCATATGTATGTGTGTGTGTGTTTATAGGAAGAGAGCACCTGTAGAAGAGAATGTGTGGGAAAGATCTTATCGGCTTGAGTTTAAGCTAACTGGAGTGTGTGCAGGTGTGAGTTGGCTGTCTGACCATAAAATTTTCTTGTTTCTTTTTTTGGGTTATTCATTTTGTTTTGTTTTGTTTTTGGAGTTGTTAGTTTGTTTTCTTTTTGTGTCTATGGGCCAGTTAAAAGGGTGGGTAACTTTGATACTTGTAGCTGTGAGTGATTGTATTTTGGTTAAGATCGTGATTCATTTGTTTTTTTTGTACAGGAGCCGGTGCTTAAGGCAGCAGTGGAGTTTCGGGTTTTTTTGAAGTGTGTGGAATACGAGCACGTATGTGTGAAAGTCACCAGTGTGATTGTAGACTGCTGTGCTGTGTAGGCCGATTGCGCCCATAGGCCCTGCTGCCTAGCCACGGTTCCTGTGTCTGAAGCTCTGCATGTGCAGGGTGCTCACCAGTCTATTTGAGAACCACTGTTCCTAATAATTGTTTATATTGATTTTCTTTTTTTTTATTAAGTTTTCTCTAATTAAATTATTATATTTATTGTAATAAACTTCATAATTTTTGGGTACCCTAGTCTCTTGCCTTATCTGGTGAACTTATCTGTGTTGCCTTAGGTGAGATTTTCTTAATCAGGGTCCCTGGCCTTTATCCAGGGTGGCATAATCGGATGTTCCTTTTATTACAAGTCTGTCAATTTCTTAGCGCTCAGCCACAATATGTTGCTGATCTGTTAACAAAACATCGCGTTGACATGTCAAAGCCTTCCGTAACGAAACAGTGTGACATCTTTACTCGAAGGCGCAAGACGAGCGTTAAAACAACTTCACCAAGTGAACAGTTACCGAGAGACGTGGAAGCTAACCAAATGGATAGCTTAGCCGAAGTTTTAAAAGCATTGAAAACGCTTTGAGCAGAAATCGGAATGGAGTTGGATAATATCGACACTCGTCTGACTGATTTCAATGGAAAGTAAGGTGTCAGATGTAAAACGTAAAACGTATCGAAGAGGCTAAAGGCCGCATTCATGATACGGAAAAGTCACTGGAAAAGAACGAAGCTACACTTGACTCGGCCATAAATCGAATTGCTTACCTCAAATCAAAGACGGAAAACCTGGAAAACCAGGGCAGAAGGAAAAACCTCCATCTTTATGGTATACGTGAAGGAGTCAAAGGCCAACACTCCTTGAATTCATAAGGGAAATGCTGGCACAATGGCTGGGGCCGGACAAGTCATTTACTTTAGAACGGGTTCATCGCACACTAGCATCCGGGAAAACCAACCAAAACAGAGCTATACTCATCCGTTTCTTAAAGTTTCAGGAGAAGGAATTTGTCTACCGGGAATCCAGGCGGCGGGACATCATGCACGATGGAGTCAAGATATCCTTTGCGCAGGACCTCTCAGCTGAGACAGTGCGGATCCGACAGGGGATTTAACCAAGTTAAATCCCCTGGTTAAGAATGCTGGAGTAGAACATTTGGGAGGGGGTAGGAGGTGTTTGTTTGTATATTTTTGCACCACTCTATTATTGTTTTATTTTTTATTCATTTATTATTACCTCTTTTATTTCACTTATTCTTCTTATTTATATATTTCCTTATACACTAAGACAGTAATCTATGGAGGAAACGAAAGTAAAAGGTCGTATGGATATTAAAATTACAAGTTGGAATGTCCGGGGAATGAGAAAACTGGTCAAACTGAAACAAGTACTGAATAGAAAATAGTATTTCTGCAAGAATCACATTTGATGACATCAGAAATGCATTGCGTGAGTAAAAGATGGCCAGGCCAAATATTCCATGCAAACTTCAGTTCTCAAGGGGTGTAGTTATCCCCATTCATAGATCGCTGCCATCCCTGGCAAGTTATTAAAACTATTCAAGACCCTTCTAGAAGATATATAATTGTCCAGGAGAGGATTTTGACACAAAAAATAAATCTTATAAACATTTACGGTCCCAATGAAAATAACCCATCATTTTTTGAGAAATTATTTTTAACTGTTTCTGATCTGGAGGGATTTAATATAATTGGAGGTGATTTTAACTGTACCCTCGACCCAATATTAGACAGATCCACTCAAAGGGATACAACTCATATACACAAACTAGGAAAACATTAATTGATTATATGAAGGATCTAAGCTTAATTGAAATATGGAGAGAGCTGGACCCAGACAAAAGGGAATATTCTTGTTATTCAAGTTCATATAAAACTAATTCATGAATTGATTATTTTATAATATCTGCACACTTATTGTCCAATGTAAAAGAATGCTGGTACAATAGTATAGTAATTAGTGATCATGCAGCAGTGTCTATGGAAATTCACTTAGGAAGATTAAAACATTGTCCTAGATGGAGATTGCAAACATA
This sequence comes from Clarias macrocephalus, assembly GCA_011419295.1. Lineage (NCBI taxonomy): Eukaryota > Metazoa > Chordata > Actinopteri > Siluriformes > Clariidae > Clarias > Clarias macrocephalus. The sequence goes on from JAAGKR010002165.1 coordinate 74,293, forward strand.
TTTGTTACAGGACCCAGAGGAGCTTTCCTGTTTGGCGACGTAGCTTCCTGTTTTTCGTATTGTTCCCGCGAAAGTTCCTCATCTGTTTGTAACAGCGTTTTACATTATATTTTGTTTTTTTTTTATATATAATTCAATATTTTTCCCATTTTTACTAAATAACAAACTAGTTTTTACGCTTTAATACTACTGAACTTTATCCGTTTTTTTTTTTTGCGCTTTTTGGGAGAACGTGCGTATCATCTCACCAACAATAAGCGAATCCATCACCAAATAATCACAACTCCAGCACAAAGGTACGTTATTAGTCTACCATTCAGCTCGCTCAGTGTGTGGAGTGCAGGATGTTTAGACATTCTTCCTCCGTCATTAATGATAACTTTATTTGTGATAGGGGTGTGTTAGTTAGCACCCTGACGGAGAAGATATTAGCATTAGAGGAGCGCATCCAGACTTTAGAGAGGTTTAGAAAGCACGAGTGCAGCGCTATTCCTGTAACGGAATGCCACAGGTGGAGATAACCAGCCCCCGACTCCGGCAGTAGAGCCCTCACAGCGGGGCGAGTGGGTGACGACTCGGCGGCATACTCGTTCAGCCAAAGCTAATGCTAAGGCTAGCCCACCGGAGCACACCTCTTCTGCACTTCACGTGTCCAACAGGTTTGCTCTCCTCAGTGATGCACCCGCTGAGAAACCTGAAAGAGCTCTGGTTATAGGAGACTCTATACTGAGGCACGTGAAATTAGCTAGGCCTTTAGGGGCGGCAGTGGTCAGGTGTATCCCGGGAGCCAGAGCACCAGACATAGCAGGTAATCTTAGGGCTCTAGGTCAGCATAGGTTCTCCAAGATAGTGGTACATGCTGGAGCCAACGATATACGCCTTCGTCAGTCAGGGGTTAGCAAAGGTAATCCGATGAAGTAGTTTGCTCTGGTCCCATTGCAATGAGATGTGGCAACATAGCTTACAGCAGGTTATGGTTGCTGAATCGCTGGATGTCCCGGTGGTGCTCAGAAAACAACATGGGCTTCATAGACAACTGGAAGACCTTTGAGGGCAAAACTGGCCTGTTAGGGCGAGACGGTGTCCATCCCACTCGGGAAGGTGCTGCTCTCATTTCTTGCAGTATAGCACATAGTCTCAGAAGAGGCCTAGTTAATCGGTGACAATCCAGAGCCCATGCCAGGGAGCAGACAGACAGGCTAAACCAACCGTCTGCTAGCTGCATAGAGTCGTCACTCAGGGTTCATCATATTGAGACTGTGTCTGTTCCCCAAGCTAAACATAAACATCAATTTAGAAAGACTCAGAAAGTCTGTTTTAGTCATTTAATTAACATAGACACCACAAACTCAGATCACACTGAATGTGCAGCCAGCACCTCTGATCTGAAGCTAGGACTGTTGTTATATATTAGATCTCTCGCATCGATAGCAGTTATTGTTAATGAAATTATCACAGATCAGCAGTTTGATATACTCTGTTTAACAGAAACCTGGATTAAACAGGACGAGTATGTAGCTTTAAATGAAGCTAGTCCTCCTGGAAACAGCTGCATACACCAGCCTCGGCTAACTGGTAGAGGAGGAGGCGTCGCAGTTATTTATAACGATAATCTGTCTATCATACAAAAACACAGTTTTAAATTTAATGCATTTTAAACTCTCTATAGTAACATAAAGTCAACTCAGTCGATCCCGCTAATCATCATTTACAGACCCCCAGGGCCTTACTAGGAGTTTCTCTGTGAATTTGCAGATTTCCTCTCAAACCTTGTTGTTTCTGTAGACAAAGCATTAATTGCTGGAGACTTTAATATTCATTTTGAGAATCCAGAAGACCCTCTGAGAACAGCGTTCTTGGCCATACTGGACACAGAAGTAAATCAGTGTAGTAGAACCCACTCATAAAGCAGGTCACACTTTAGATTTAATATTATTCTTTGGATTAAGTATAGGAAATAGAACCAATTCCACAGTCTGAAGTTATCTCAGATCACTATCTTGTCTCGATTCTAGCGTGTCATAGTAATAATGTATGCACAGCACCGCGCTACCACCTTAAACATATATTTACATCAAATACCACACAGAGCTTTATCAATAATCTTCCAGAGTTATTGTCGTGGAAATTAATTGAAGACTCAGGCTTTGATTTCAGAAGGTTACAACTTTATTGGTTGATCAATAAAGTCGGGAGGTCTGCAGAACACACCACGACTCCCGACGGCTTCTTGCTTAAATACTGGTCCTAAACAAAGGCGGCCAGTTTTCCCGCGCTGACTTTACATTCAACATCTGGGTTTCATTCAATTTCCCAGTTCTAGGTGCCTCAATGTATAGATCGGATTTCTTACACAGGCACATTCCAAGAGGCCTATATGCTAGGCTTCTCACGCAAGCCTCCCATTATTTCAAGCTGGGGTATCTTTTATTTCTTAAAAGTAGGCTATGTCACATAAAATCAGATAAAAATTTCTTCTACATCTCCCCCCTCTGGTACTTATAAGTTCCACAATAATCGTTTTATCTAGAGTGCAAATTCATGTGTTAGTCTTCCTTGCACTAACTGGTGATTAAATCAAATCACTTGACTTCTAACAAGGACCAACTTATGTATTTGAACTCTAGTGGAGAATCGGCCAAACCTCTCCTTCCGCACTTGACTAGAAAGGAGTAAAAGACTCGACCTCCACGACCTTGTACTTTTCATAATACGATAACAATAACACAATATGAATATGAAATTAACAGTGATTTTCTAGGTTTACACTAACCCGGCGAATCATACAATCTAATATGGAACATGCATAACACATTACAATTGTAAAAGTGGGTATAATTTTAAACAGCCTTGCTGTAATGTAAGAATCTTCAACTCAGATACTTTGCGCATCGTAGAGAGTCAGTTGGAGCCCACAAGAGAGGTTACTAGCACTTCATTATGGGCCCGTGTCTTCCCTCCTTTGCTATGGAAGATGTGCATCCGAAGACTTGTCCCTGTCTATTGTTGCTAAGGAATGCTGTTAGTTTTAGAAAGCCTTTGGTTAGATATAGATATACACAGCATAAATTTCATTTAGACACGGTAAAGTCACCCATCAGCTGCTCCAATTAAATTTCTATACCTGTAATAAAAGAGAACTTTGTTTAGTGGCATTACACATTGGCATAATTTGTTTACGGCTTGTTCCTTCCAGTGCACTTTTCCTGTTGAGGAAATTAGGATTAATTGTTGCCACTGCTGTTTTATCTGTGAAAGTAATATAGTTTTGATTAAACAGAAATACATTATACATCATACAACATGAATCGTAGTCACATACAATATGTACAAAAGTTTGTCATGTCAGTTGTGTCAGGGGGAAACTGGTCAAAGACAGTCAGTCGGTCGCGTCTGTATCCTAAATGGGATGCTGCTCTCAAGCAGATTCTCCTACTTAATTTGGGGCAGCGAAGTGTTCATCGCTGTGCAATTTGGTATTCAACTTGTGCCAATAGTTGGTTATTTCCCAATAAGGTTTTAATTTGTTCACTTTGCTACTATTGGATATTGGCCAATCTTTCTTCCTTTCGCTCTATCAGTCAGAGGTTTCTCTCCTTTCTCTGTACTTATTTCTGGACGTTTTCATGTAACGATTCAAGTGATACCACGTGGTTCGGTCTTCTACCTGAACTGCTGTTGAAATAGCTGCCAGGACCACCTCCTGGATTTCTGTTACTTCCTTCTAACCGTTTGTAGATACATCTGGAACAACTGGGCATGGTGTGTCTTTCTCCACTTGGGCTCCGTGCTTTTTCCCTGCACATAGATTACTTTATGATCAACACACCCAAATCTTTACTTTGTTCTCTACTCGTGTAGTACCTGCTTTACAGCTTTCTAAATGAACGCTGATCCTTGGAATTCCAAATCTAGGAATCATTTCGCTTGTAAGAACTTGATAACTGTTCCTGCTTCTTCATCTGCAGAGGGCATTGCTTCTACCCATTTACTCAACCATGTACCTTTTTCCTCGAGCATCCTTCACCATGTCCACACAGTTCACCACTAAGTACTTAAAAGGTCCGTCTAGTACCGGTATATGGCTAATCTGTGTCGCTGTTCCTTTTCTGACATTATGCTTAGCATATGTATCTCACATGAAGCTAAGAACTCATCAACCATATCATGCAGATATGGAGACCAATACCCTTGGTTCTTAATTTTCCTCACAACCTCTCCTCTGGCACAATGATCGAATCTATGAGCATCTGGAATCAAAATGTTTAACAGCACTGTGGATGCAATGATTAAACCTTCATGTGAATGCCACACACCTTGTGCATCCTTCTGAGCTCCCCTCTGAAGCCACATCGAGGGCTCGTATGGACCTGCTTGATGTTGAATTCGAATAATATCCTCCAACTGAGGCTGCGGTTCTATAAGGATTCCTGGTCCCATCACTGCCACTTTACACCTCGATGCGTGCTTTGTTTCTAAGCCGGCTATGTTGTTACCCTTAGTGACATAATCATTTCCTTTTTTGTGAGCTTGTCATTTAATGACAGCAAATCGTTTTGGTAGCATCATAGCAACCATTAACTTACTTATCTGTTCAGCATGCTGGATAGGTGTTCCTTCACTTTTTATTAAACCCTCTCTGCTTCCATACCGCTCCAAACAGATGACACACACCATGTGAATAGGCTGAATCTGTAAAAAATACTTTCTACTAGCCCTTGGGCAGAAAGGCTGTGAGAGCTTTCAGCTCGGCTAATTTGAGCAAAACCCGGTTGCGAACAACTCTGAGATAAGACAGGTTTGAAGTCTTCTCCATTCTTTATTATTACTGTATACTCAGTGTAACTTCCTAAATGGCCTCTAAACTAGACTCATCAACAAAATAAATAACTTCTGCTTCAGATATTGGTTTAGAGTCAAGATCAGGATGTAACCTAGTAAATGCCAATAAATTCGCCAGACAAACATGAGACACACCTTCATTTGCTAGAGGAATTAATTCAGCTGGGTTAACCGTGTCACATCTTTTTATAGTAATGTCGGGATATGTGAGCAGTGAAGAATATGCTAGAAGGCGAGCTTGAGTTAGAACAAATTTCCCTTGCTCTATCCATTCCACAACCTTATGATGTGTATAAATGATTAATGGGTAACCCATACCCAATGTAGATGCTTTTCCATATGCATAATGTACTGCTGTAAGACCCTGTTAATAACATGGCGGGTAACCTTGTACTACATTATCCAGCTAGTGCAATAGTGAGCTAGAGACTGTTTTTCCTTCCCACTGCAGGTTTCCTGCATCACTACAGCTGAGGCATATCCATCAGCTTGGCTAGCCACCTACAAGTAGAATGGTTTGGTACACTCTGGTATACCTAGGGTGGGTGCTCTTTGCATCTCTTTTTTGATGGATTCGAATGCTAACAGTGCATCTGTGTTCCATTTTAACGGAGCACTTAGATTTTACAGACCTTCTCCCCTCATTACCTCCCTCAGTGGAGCTGTTTTACTGTACACTTCTCAATCCAGTCAGCACTGAAGCCTGTTAAGCCTAAAAAGGTCATCAGCTGTTTAACTGTTTGTGGCAAGGGTGCTTTACTTATGCCTTCTAACTGGGTAGGCTATGGCTATTGTACCATGTGAAATTAACCGCCCTAAATATTCAACTTGAGGCTTGTAGTATTGCCGTTTAGCTTTGGATACTTTGTGACCTCCCTGTGCTAGCTTACCGAGTACCTTTCCAGCTGTCCTATCCAACACACATTTGCTCGTGGCTCAGTCATTACCATTTGATTTTTTACACCATTCATGTCAGCATACACCCCTTCTGGAGAACACCATATTTGCAATCCTAATTTACATAATGCATCTCTGCCCAACAAATTAACCAGGGTCTGACTTGAAACTAATACAGGTATAGTCACTCTTTTATTGCTAGTTTGTAGACAGACTGGAGCGGTCATAGGAATTAACTGCTATTGTCCCGATAATCCTACTGCCTTTGCAAATTTTCCAGGCATGAGAAGATGACTTAAATTTAGGCATGGCTCCTGTATCTACTGACAAGGGTTCCTGTTCAGCATTTAGTTGTTAAAACAGGTAACTGAATCTCCCCTGTTTTGGACCCCCCGTGGGTTTACTGGGCCTTGAGCTTGATCTCGAGGAGACTGCTGCCACCCCCCCTCCCACCGCACCCCTCGGGAGCTGGGGCCATGGATGTGTGGGGCATCTTGATTGGTTATGTCCAGCCAGTCCACACCCCCAGCATACGCCTGGTGGAAGTTTAGCATAAGTGTCTTTTTGTCCCCTCTGGCGCTGATTAGTTCTCCACTCTTTCTGACTTTGCGGACAAACATTGACTGGTGCAGACATCAGGTGTGAGTTTGGGGGTAATGCTGCTGGTGCGGTCATTGCTGTGACTGCAGCTGGCTGGATCATGGGTGAAGGATTGCCTGGGGCCCCCCAAACACTTGCTCTGCTGTAACTAAGGCCTCTTGGACTTTTTTCTTGTTTTTCTTAGTCAGTTTTTCAAGATGTAACTGAGCTAGCTTCTGTTGTAGCTCTTTCTCTTGAGCTTTCAACTTCTGCTCATTTTCTTGTACTGTTCAGCAGCATGTGAGATGTGATCGCAGAACTCTTTGTGTGATCTTGAGTTTAAACCACTCACCTCTCCAACTGATCACCTTTTAATGCCTTTGGGTCAATTCAAGCTGAATACTCTGCACACAAGGCCTTCCACCTGGCAGGGCGGCAAGCATCAAGGATAGTTCCATCCATATGGTTTGTATCTACAACCTTGTTCAAATCAGAAGCACGGAGTACGTTCTCCATCTTTCCTCCCCCACAGTTTTTGCCAGAAGAGCTTTCATATCTCCAACCGACAAAAGCTTGCCTGAGGTCTCCTCGTCCGAGACCTTACTTAATTTCTCTGCACCCTCGTGAATGCTAGGGAGGCGGTTGACAAGTCCCTCGAGATCTTGAGTTGCCCATGGTACATATTGTCCCCATGCCCTTTAATTAAAATTGGGAATAGTGGAGCTAAGTTCCTAAGTTTCCCAGTGCTCCTTCCACGTTTCCAACTACCCCTGTTACATGACAGCTCCTTCTCACCCCCATCCTCTTTACTGTACAATGGCCTACATCCAGTCCTTACTGTTGCATCTATCTAACCTGTTGACTGTCCTGGTGTTTCAGTGCTTCTGTCTATCTTCTCTCCACTTACATGCACCCTCTCTTCTCCCTCTATCATCTTCCTTCCAATACAACTTTCTCCACTTTTTGTAGATCTGCCCTTACTTCCTTATAACAATCTAACGGTGTGCTTTCCTCTCTCTCTATCCACCTATCCTGTCTCTTTCTAGACTTCACATATGGCTTCCTATAACCTTCATCTCAATCTACACAACCTTCCATCTGCATTTCTCCCGAAACTTCAACCATTCCCTTAAGCATTGGGAATTGACCTTCTGTCTGCACATATGGGGGAGATGTAACTAACGCTTCCCCCATTACTCTGTGCCTCACTTTCCTAACTTTCCTTAACTTTCTCCTCACCTGCTTTTTCCTTCTTACAAACTCATCCCCTTCTTTCTTAAACAGAGCCAGGACCCCCCCTCTCCTGCTGTCTTTTCAACTCACTCTAGACACGCTTTTTCTCTCTAGCCGCAGTTTTATAATTTTTACCAAAGTTTCCATTTCCCCACACAAAGCCAAATCAAATGTCCCCTCCTTTGGCCATTTTGTAATCCTATCTTTAGTTCTCTTTTGCCATTTATTTGATTTGAGATCTTAGTTATGAGATCTCCACACAATGGATGGGTTAATACCGATATCTCGACAGGAGAGGCTGCCATTATGCCTTATAGCCTCTGTCACAAAAAAACAAGATATTCCTTACTACTTTATGCTTATGCACTTACTTAGTAACTAAATTTACTTACAGCAACATACAATATTATATAATCATCTAAACATCCACCTTCATTAACAAGACTTAGCAACTACTGTCCTATTAGTACTTGCCAAAAAGCAGAGTATTTTCATACACAGTGAATATTATCTTGCAAGAACCAATTAATGCCACAGTATTAATATTGGGTTCACACACATTCACCACACATTCACCACTCCACACGATCTCTTTATTTCTAGGCTTAAACGTTCATCCTGGTCCCTTATTTCCTGGAAATTAGGGCTAATTCACGCATACTTTGTCCCCAGTCCTAATCAGGGCTCATTCAAGCATACTTGTCCCTTTTATTTTATTTATCTACCTATTTATCTATTTTCTTAGAAGGGCTTATAAACACTTGTCCCTTTATTTCAACTTAATCTATTAATTTATCTAGTCCTATAAGGGCTCATTCAGACACACGTCTCCGTTCTGGCAGCAGCCGACCCCCACTCTGGTGGATTGCACATGCAACTCCCTTGGGGTTTCAGGCCAGTTCACTGGACACGGAGCTTATGGTATCACTCAACCAGATTCTCTCTCCCACTTCCACTCAGACACACACACTCAGACACACATAGAGCTCTCATTCACTCAGACAATATCAGAAAGTATTGGACAGTACAACATCAATTAAACACAAGCAATGCAATTGCTTACAACTTAATGGCACCCAAGCAGTGCTCCTCATAAAAAAATATACAAATTTGCTGCTATAACCTCATACAATACATTAAACAGCAGCACACGAAACCATTGACATACAACTGTACGTTCCACACAAAAAGATATGAATAAATAGCCACAAGCTCATACTATACGGTTTAGGTGGTTACACAATTCTTATGACATACCTAAGTACGTTCCTCATAAAAGGGATATATTTATATTAACTACTGCGGATCCTCACACAAGCAGTATTACTAATTAAGCGCAATTCCTTATTAACTTACTCCACTGCCATCCATCTAGGCCCACTTGACAATGAGTACAAATCAATACAGCGTCTATCTACCGGTATGCATTGCTATCTATCAAAGCCCTCTTAGCAACACAGATAGACCTTCAAATGCGCTTCCTCATACCTGTCTTTTATTACTACCATCTATCAAAGCCCTCTTGACAGCAAAACAGACCAATGCAATGCTTATTTTACCAGTTACTATTCAAATACTACCATTCAACGGTTAGTAAGCTGATGCATGCATTTTCCTTCTGAAAACAAAGCCCATTCAAAAATTACTTAATTTGGAGAGGTCTTTATCAGGCATCCTTACCACCATGGGTGATCCCCAGCAAACAACACAAACTAAGCATATAAGCAAAAGTTGCTTACCTTTCTAAGTGGCCACCTGTTTGTGCTGCCCGCCAAGGAAGCCCATGCTGATCAGTCACCTTTGCCCCTTTTCCACCCTGCTCGCAGCGCCAAAATGTCGTGGAAATTAATTGAAGACTCAGGCTTTGATTTCAGAAGGTTACAACTTTATTGGTTGATCAATAAAGTCGGGAGGTCTGCAGAACACACCACGACTCCCGACGGCTTCTTGCTTAAATACTGATCCTAGACAAAGGCGGACAGTTTTCCCGCGCTTACTTTACATAAAACATCTGGGTTTCATTAAGTTTCCCAGTTCTGGGTGCCTCAATATATAGATCGGATTTCTTACACAGGCACATTCCAAGAGGCCTATATGCTAGGCTTCTCACGTAAGCCTCCCATTATTTCAAGCTGGGGTATCTTTTATTTTTTAAAAGTAGGCTATGGGACATAAAATCTGATAAAAATTTCTTCTACATTATCAACTTTTATTGGATCGCCATCTGACTTCACAGAACTCGAACAGGCGAATGAATATCTAGAGTCAGCACTTCGTTATAGCTTAGATAATGTAGCTCCAGTTAAAAGGAAAATGATTAGACATAAGAAACTCGCTCCTTGGTATAATGTCCACACACAAGCTTTAAAACAAACTGCTCGAAAATTTTAACGTAAATGGTGCCAAACTAAATTGTTAGTATTCCAAATATCTTGGAAGGAGAGCATCCTGAACTATAAAAAAGCTCTCAGTGATGCTAGATCAACGTATCTCTCCACTCTTATAGAAAATAACAAAAACAACCCAAGTTTTTTATTTAATACCATAGCTAAATTAACTAAAAACAAGACCACTGCAGAAATCTCCACAACAACATCATGCAGTAGTGAGGATTTCATGAACTTTTTCAATAACAAAATCATAAATATTAGGCAAAAAATTCAAGCTTTGAAACCAGACAATTTAAGTAATACAGATGAACTAACCACATCACATCAGAACTTAGAATACTTTACTCCCTTGAAGTGAGGGAACTAATTTCACTCATCTCTCCTTCAAAATCGTCAACCTGTATATTAGATCCTATACCGACACATTTTCTCAAACGGATAGTACCAGCAATAATAGAACCCCTGTTGAAAGTAATTAACTGTTCACTCAGTAGTGGGTATGTCCCCAAATCCTTTAAATTAGCCATTATTAAACCGCTAATCAAGAAACCTGACCTTGACCCCTGTCAGCTTTCTAATTACAGGCCGATATCAAACCTCCGTTTATCTCCAAGATTCTGGAAAAGGTAGTATCACAGCAGCTATGTTCTACACAGAAATAGCATAAATAAACTGTATCAGTCAGGATTTAGGCCTCATCACAGCACAGAGACAGCACTTGTTAAAGTAGTAAACAACCACCTATGGGTCTCTGATCAAGGTTGCGTCGCTATACTTGTGTTACTGGACCTCAGTGTAGCTTTTGACACCATTGATCATAGTATTCTCCTTCACAGATTAGAAAAGGTAGTAGGAATTAAGGGAACTGCCCTCTTATGGCTCAGATCCTATTTGACTGATCGTTATCAGTTAGATTTTTAGTAGATTTAGATGGTGACCATTCCTCATGTTCTCAAGTGGAGTTTGGTGCTCCACAGGGTTCAGTTTTAGGCCCAGTTTTTTCCCTTTACATGCTTCCTCTGGGCAACATAATTCGTAAACATGGTATTAGTTTTCATTGTTATGCTGATGACACACAATTAGCAAAACCAGATGAGAAAAGCCTGTTTGCTAAAATTGAGCAGTGTGTGCAGGACGCAGGACATGTCAGAGATAACCCCTAGAGGGCGCCTAAGCGCCCAGAGACTTCCTTTGGTTTTCTGTTTTATTTGTGTTTTTTCAGTGTAAAACTCCATGTTCCAGAATGCACCTCGGTCAGGTGATGGGAACGCTCACCCTAGCCAAGGTTGCTCATTAGTCTGATTATAAATGTTCTTGAGTTTCACCAGTCTAAGTCTTGCATCTGTTTGATTTGGGTTGCTGAGCCCTTTGTTAGCCCTAGCCTTTGTGTAGCTCCTAACCTTATGTTATTTCTTAGTCTGTTACGTATAGTTTGTCATGTGTTGTTTATCTCCTGGTTAAGTTCCTATTCTGTTTCCCTTGTGTTTGTACTCATTAAAAGACTTTCACTCGCACGTCACCTCTGCATATATGCCTCTCCTTCTACCCACGCACAGCACCCCTTACAACATAAGAGATTGGATGTTAATTTCTTCTGCTTCTGCTCAGTCAATCAGAGCATATGTGATTCAGGTGATAAGCAGTGAGGAGTGCAGGGATAATTAGAAAACACGCAGGGCTGTGGCTTTCGAGGACCAGGGTTGGCCACCCCTGCACTAAATGGTCTTGTGCCACAGTATTTGAGTGAACTGCTAGTGTCACGCCACGCCTACTTTGATCAAGGAATGCAGACTGCCTGTCAGTACCATGTATTATTAAAACTACAGCAGGGGGCAGAGCTTTTTCTTACAAAGCCCCAAAGTTATGGAATAGTCTTCCTATTAATGTTCAGGACTCAGACACAGTCTCAGTGTTTAAGTCTAGGCTAAAAACCTATTTATTTAGCCAAGCATTTTTGTAAATAGATCAGCCTTAGGTAAAGGAGCAGATCTGGGGGACTCATGGACATAGAGTATTCTGGTGAACTGGTATGTTTAGATGCTGTCTTCCCCACTCTCATTGATCACTCAGGTTTGTTGACGGTGAGGTGATTGGTTGCTTTACATCACAGGGAGCCCTCATGTGTGTGTTTCCTTCTGGCTCTCCCTTTTAGTTATGCTGTTATAGTTAGTCCTGCCAGAGTCCCTGCTTGCACTTTGCACTAAATATACATTCACCTTATACATGTTGACTGTGACCATACCTAACTGCCATCTCTCCTCATTTTCTGCTCTCTCCTCTTCTGCTCTCTCCTCTCTCTCTCTCCCTCTCTCCTTTCCCTCTCCTCTGGGGACCTGTGACTTCAGTTGTTCGATAGCTCAGGACTGGAATTTCCTACAGTCTACCTGAGCCTCCTTTTAATTTTAAAACACCTCCTGTTATACTGAACTTCCAGTCTTACACATTATTATGCTGATCAATCCCTGCTATCCGTTATCACCCAGATGAGGATGGGTTCCCTGTTGAGTCTGGTTCCTCTCAAGGTTTCTTCCTATTACCATCTCAGGGAGTTTTTCCTTGCCACCGTTGCCCTCGGCTTGCTCATCAGGGACAATCTTATCATTTGGATTCATACACATTGCATACAAACTTACTTCTTTTGATTGTGTAAAGCTGCTTTGCGACAATGACAATTGTTAAAAGAGCTATATAAATAAATTTGACTTGACTTAATAAATTTGTGGAGAGTTGTATTAATAAATATTTTTGAACTAAATACCAATGAAACTACAGCAAGTATTAGATGGGAAGCATTTAAAACTTACATAAGAGGAGAAATATTATTAGTTATGTAGTGTTGAAAGTTTTTTTTTTGTTCGTTTTTTTTTTTTTTTTTTGAATATTGAGAAGCTGTATTATAAATAGTTTAAGAGATTATTTAACTCAGTAGGCAAAGAAATATTTATATTATTTTATTTTAAGTGTATGATCTTTATTTGTTTACCTTATGAAAAAGGGAAAATAAAATAGGTACTTTTATTTGTCCCTTATTTTATTTTTGTTAATTTGGGAGTGACGTCATCATTAGTGGACCGGCCGCACCTGCTCTCTCAGAACAGCCCGTGACTGGAGAGAGTCAGGTATGTTTTTGTGGTGCTCCGCGTCAAGGAGGGAAAATGTGCTTTACTAGTTGAACTTTAAGTTAATATTAATCATAAGGAAGTTATGAAACTGAAATGAGTAAACTTATTTACAGGTATTTACCTGTTGGAGATTTTGATGTATATTCGGAGTTTAATAAACGCACATGTTTGTTTCATGTTTCCGCCTGCGCCAAAATTGAGTGTGGGCTTTTTCCTTTTTAATATGTGTTCCCTTATATAAATATTTTTGGTGGATTGAGTCTGTAGAAATGTCTTTGAGTGTAGTAAATGTAAGAAACTAAAGTCAGAATGTATGTTTATAGACAAATCTGTGTGTAAGAATTGCAGTTGCTGTTGAGGAGGACGGTACTAATGCATTTTATTTTGCATCCTTCAGATGAATCACATTGAAACTGAAAGCGTGTGTATTAATTGTCTGTCCTCTATAAAACTGCAGGTATGTGTAACAAAATATAAAGAAAAACAACCACTTTACGATCTGACATTGAGATAGTTTGGCCATGATATTGAAGTATATTAACGTATTGTTTATTAAGTTTATTTTCTCATTTAATTTAATTTGTTTTGTGTGGATGTCAATTGTCATAAAGATACAGAAAGTTCATTTTAATCGTGATATAAAACATTATTGTGTAAGCAGAACAACCCGTGACTGGAGAGAGTCAGATGAATCATATTGAAACTGAAGGCGTGTGTATTAATTGTGTTACAACCCACAACATGCTGGTCGCTGTGCTTTGTCGTGTGTGTGTATATATATTGTATCCAGGTCGAGTGCAGATCTGGATCCACTCCAGGTTTTCTGACTGCCACTACACCTGCAGCTGCCTGACCTTTGACTGATGACATCAGCGAACCATTTATAAACCAGAGAGAAACACGGGAACGAGGAGGTGTGTAGGTGAAGTGTTGGTTGTGTTGGAGAGTTTTGTTGTCATAGTGAAATTTTGAGATTGTGGATTGTGGGACGTAACATAAGTGGGGGCTCGTCCGGGATTATTAAAAAAGACTATTAATTATAGCATTATATTGAGAGTTTCAGCTGTTGTCATTTCCCATTTCAAGATGGCTGCATTTGATTTGACCATGTTCACTCTTTGTCCTACTTTAGAGGAATTTGATAAGTGTAGAAAGGATGATCTTCTCCTCATAGCTGATTTCTTTAATATTTCGGTTTCCAAATCAGCTAGTAAAAAGGTGGTTAAGGCCACTATCTATGAGGTACTTGTGGCTGAACAGGTCTTACCTGAGCGGGATGTAGTATCTGAGGGAGTTGGTACTCAACCTCTCCCAAGGGCCGGTCCCACTAGAACAGCAGCAGGACATGGGGAGGAATTGGGGGCCGTTTGACCTGAATGCCTGACTGATTCAGTGGACCCTGTCTTGCAACTGGCACTGAAGGAGCTGGAGTTGAAAATTAAACGCCAGGAGTACGAGACTCAGTTGCTGCGCATTCGGGAAAGGGAGTTGGACGCTGAGGGGAAGAAGCTTGAGCTGGCTGCTTAGAGTCGGAAGCCTGTGCCGCTGCCACGGAAGTTTGGTTCTCCCACAGCAGTCTCCCCTAGTCCCGTTGGGGCTGATGTCTCCAGTGCCCTGGCGTCACCACTTGCTCCACTTCAGTCCTCACCGGTAAGCCAGCCTGTTTTCGATGTTAGCCGACATGTGGGTCTCGTGCCTTTGTTTACAGAAGAGGAGGTTGATTCATATTTTGCAGTTTTTGAGAGAATTGCGACCACATTGAATTGGTCAAGAAGTTTGTGGACACTGTTACTGCAGTGTAAATTAACAGGGAAAGCACAAGAAGCATGATCTGCCCTTTCTTTGGAACAGAGTCTTGATTATGACTTGGTTAAAGCTGCAGTTCTGCGTGCTTATGAGCGTGTGCCTGAAGCATACAGGCAAAGTTTTAGGAATCTGGTCAAACCAAATAGCCAAACTTTTGTGGAATTTGCTCGGGAGAAGTGCTTGCTCTTTGAAAAGTGGTGTTCTGCTAGTAACGTGAAAAGTTTTGAGCAGCTTAAAGAACTGATGTTACTAGAAGAGTTTAAGTCTTGTCTTCCAGAGCAGCTAGTGGTGTATTTGAATGAGCAGAAGATCGATGTGTTGTCTAAAGCTGCTGTCTTAGCTGACGAATTTGTGTTGACTCACAAGACTGTGTTTAATATGCCTGCATCACATACTAACTCTTCCTTACGCAAATTAAAGTCACGTAACACAAATGCTCAGGCTCGCTCTCCGGTTAGTTCTTCTCCTGAAACCTGTGAATGTTATTATTGTCACGAACAAGGTCATTTAATTGCCTCCTGTCCAGTGTTAAAACTTAAGGTTGTTCGTCAGCAAACTGCTAGCAAAAAGGTAAATGCTGCAGAGCTGCTGGATAAGTCAGTTTCACAGTCTGCTGATGAGTCTGTGTTTGAGTCTTTCATATCTTCGGGATATGTATCGTTAGGGGCTGGTCAGACAAGAAACCCCATTAAAATTTTGAGGGATACCGGTTCTGCTTAATCGTTTATTTTGGAGAATGCATTGCCCTGTGCAGAATCTTCTTATTTGGGGAGCGATGTGTTAATTCAGGGTATTGGCATGACTGACTGTAATTCGAGCACCTTTACACAAGGTATATTTAGAAACCAAAGGTTTTTCGGGTTTTGTTAAAGTTGCGGTCCATTCAGCATTGCCAGTCAGTGGCGTTTCATTCATTCTAGGGAATGATATTGCAGGAAACCAAATTATGTCACTTCCAGAGGTTTTATCTGAACCGACTGATTGTCCAGAGTTAGAGGCTCAGATGTCTTCTGTGTTTCCTGCTTGTGTGTTAACATGTGCTCAGCAAAAGAAACTGGGTGATGTGGTAGATTTGTCTGACTCTTTCCTATGTCAGGAGGAAACAATTGAGGAAAGCATGCCTCAACTTAAACCCTGTGTGAAAGTTGCTGATGTTTCCAAGGCTACTTCCAAACTGGATGATTAACTCCGCATAAATTGTGTGAAACTGGCAATGGCTCAGAAGGCAGACCCTTCGCTAACTCATTGTTTTGAGACTGCAGTGGAGAAAGGGGAGCTGGAGAAGCACCCAAATGCTTATTTTGTTGAAAATGGAGTTTTAATGCGAAAGTGGTCACCACCTCATTCTTCTGATGGTTGGCGTGATGTATTTCAGGTTGTAGTCCCTCAAGAATTGAGTTGGCTCATGACCATCCCTGTTCTGGTCATGTAGGCATATGCAAAACCTACTCGCGGGCTTTGAAGTATTTCATATGGCCTGGTATGAAAAGAGATGTCGCTCAATACTGCAGCCAAATCAAACCATTCCTCCTGCACCCTTGAAACCTATTTCAATTGAAACTGAACCCTTTGAAAGGGTTATCGTTGATTGTGTTGGTCCTCTGCCGAAAACGTGCTCTGGAAATTGCTATTTGTTAACGCTAATGTGTGCCGCAACGCGTTATCCAGGAGCTATTCCTATGCGCACTCTAAAGTCAAAGACAGTTATAAAAGCTTTGATTAAATTTTGTACTACCTTTGGTCTTCCCAAGTGTATCCAGACTGATCGTGGCTCTAACTTCATGTCACGGTTGTTTTCTCAGGTAGTCAGAGAACTCCAAATAGATCACCAGGTATCTAGTGCTTATCACCCAGAGTCACAAGGGGCTTTGGAACAATTCCACCAGACTTTTAAAGCAATGTTGCGTGCCTATTGTGTGGAAAATAAAAAAGACTGGGATGAAGGGGTTTCTCTCTTATTGTTTGCTGTTCGTGATGCAGTACAAGAATCCTTAGGATTCAGCCCATCAGAACTCGTGTTTGGACATGCTATTCGGGATCCCTTAAAGGTTCTGCAGGAACAGTGGTTGGCTCCATCACCGATTTCCCCACAGAAATCCATTATAGCCTATGTTCGTGCTCTCAGGGAACGCAAGAGCTAGCAAGAGCTACTGCGTCCCAAGCTTTGAAATCTTGTCAGGACCAAATGAAGACGCGGTGGGATCGTAAAGCTGTCTCCCGTTCATTCAGTGAAGGAGAACAAGTATTGGCTTTATTACCCATCCCTGGCTCTTCCCTTAAGCCAAAATTTAGTGGTCCATACAATGTAAAACAAAAACTCAGTCCCACTAACTATTTCCTTTGTACACCTGATCGCAAGCGTAAAACTTGTTTGTCATATAAACTTACTTAAGAGATATAATGTTCGCACATCCTCTCCTGACTCAGAACCAAGTTCGTCTGTGATACCTGTAACTGCTGCATCAATAGAAGTTAATGTAAGCCCTGCTGAATATTTTCCTGAAGTAGGAAAAGTAGATGAGCTTGACTTTGGTGGAAAGGGTGTGTTCTCAGCTCGCTTGTTAAATTCAGATGCGTTGCATCAACTACCTGAAAAATTAGCAAATTTGCCCAAAGCATCTCAAGCTGATGTCATAGCCCTGATTCAGAAATTTCCCAACCTATTTTCTGATGTTCCCTCTCGGACATCTGTTCTTGAGCATGATATTGATGTGGGTGAACATGCTCCAATTAAACAACACACATATCGTTTAAATCCAACAAAGCGTGCAGTTATGAAGAAGGAGACCGACTACCTAATTGAGAATGGGCTAGCTGTCCCTAGTATAAGTCCATGGAGTTCCCCCTGTATTTTAGTACCTAAGTCAGATGTCTCATTTCGTTTTTGTACAGATTATCGGAAAGTCAATGCTATAACGAAGCCCGATGCTTTTCCTCTTTCTAGGATGGAAGATTGTGTTGATTGTGTGGGTGCAGCCAAATTTACTAGTAAGCTGGACCTTTTAAAAGGATATTGGCAGGTCCCTCTTACACCTCGTGCATCCAAAATTTCAGCTTTTGCTACACTCGATAATTTTTTGCAATATACAGTTATGGCCTTTGGACTCCAAAATGCTTCTGCTACTTTTCAGAGACTCATGAACCTTGTCTTGGGGGATGTCTCCAATTGTGCTGTCTACCTGGATGATGTCATTGTCTATTCTGATACTTGGGAACAGCATCTACAGACACTAGAATGTGTGTTTACACAATTTTCAGAAGCCTCACTAGTTCTTAACTTGGATAAATGTGAATTTGGGAAAGGTGTGGTAACCTACCTTGGTAAGGTAGTTGGGCAGGGTGTAGTGAAACCCGTAGATGCTAAGGTCCAATTCATTAGGCAATTTCCCATCCCAAAGATGCGTCGTGAGCTACGACGTTTCTTGGGTATGGCTGGGTATTATCGTTGTTTCTGTAAGAATTTCTCTGATGTGGTGTTGCCTCTCACTAACCTACTCCGCAAGGATGTTATCTTTCTGTGGTCCTTAGAGTGTCAGCGTGCATTTGACTCCGTCAAGCTCCTGCTATCTAGTTCTCCAGTACTTGCTGCTCCTAATATGAGTAAACCTTTTAAACTAGAAGTGGATGCTAGTGGTACTGGGGCTGGAGCAGTGTTGCTTCAGGAGGATGATCGTGGAATCGATCACCCCATTTGTTATTTCTCCAAGAAATTTTTGAAACATCAGCTTAACTATAGCACCATCAAAAAAGAAGCATTAGCGTTATTAATGGCTATACAGCACCAATGAAGTCTACATTGGTGATAGTTCAGCACCTGTACAAGTTTTTACGGATCACAACTCCCTAGTTTTTCTTCACCGCATGTGTAACACCAACCAACGACTGACGCGTTGGTCTCTCATTGTTCAGGGTTTCAATCTGATGATTTCTCATAAAAAGGGAACCCTAAACATACTTGCAGATACCTTATCTCATTGTTAAGAATTTTTTTTTTGTGGAAATGAAATTTAGGTGAACTTAGAAGTTCACATTTATGTGGGGGGGAACGTTACAACCCACAACATGCTGGTCGCTGTGTCTGTGTTGCTGTGCTTTGTCGTGTGTGTGTGTATATATATTGTATCCAGGTCGAGCACAGATCTGGATCCACTCCAGGTTTTCTGACTGCCACTACACCTGCAGCTGCCTGACCTTTGATTGATGACATCAGCGAACCATTTATAAACCAGAACGAGGAGGCGTGTAGGCGAAGTGTTGTTTGTGTTGGAGAGTTTTGTTGTGATAGTGAAATTTTGAGATTGGATTGTGTATTCTGGTTTTTGACTTTTGGCTTCCAAGGTGACCAACCAAACCAGTGGCAAACAATGGCAGATTTAATGAAGCAGCTGGGAAGTGAAATAGAGAATCAGATTACTGCAAACCTTAGATCTGCAGGGCAAAATGCTCAGAGAGATTATGTGGAAGCCCAACAGTCCTCACCCCAGAGCCCTAACCTGTCAAATTTTAACCTAATTGTTAGGCATCAAGATATTAAAGAACCGCCCACCTTTAGAGGTGATAAGATAGATTGATGCACCATTGGTGAATGGCAAGAACTGATGCAAGCTTATTTGAACAAGAAAAGATTCAGTACATCCGAACAGGGCCAAGAAATTCTCGATAAGCTTATGGGTCATGCCAAGGACATTGTGAGAACATGTATTTGCAACAATCCTCTGCTTGATGTGGCTAGAGACCCACATGTCATCTTTTCAATTCTAAGGCAACATTTCGGAGATGCAATTTCCTCCACAACCCCTATGAGAGACTTCTATGAGACCTTGCCAAAGCAGTCAGAGAGTGGCTTAGAGTACTGGATCAGACTGAATAAGGCTGTTGACCTTGTTGATGAATGCCTAAAAAGACGAGGGAAAAGAAGACCCTAGTCATTAATTGACAATGATGTTTGTAAGGCATTGCCCTGAGCCCGGTCTGTATACAGCACTTCGAAGTAAACCACTGGAGAGATAGACGCAAGTGAAATTCAAGCATTAATTGATGTGTGTGACAGCCACCACAGAGACAAGCAGTCTGTGAGAGTGGATAGAGAGAGAAAGGTTGATGAAGCTTCCCCTAATGCCTGGTGCATGACACAACAGCAGCCTACTGCCAATAATCAGGGAAGCGGGTCAGATTCAGCCCTTATCGGGCATGAGAGCTGAATCTGAGCTGTCTAGTATCTAGTTTCCCTTTTAGAGCAATTCCTTGTTCAGCAGAAAGGGCAAGAACAGAAAACCGAGCAGAGTAAGGTGGTGTCCACAGACTTTGCAGTCCCCTGTAAAATATGTAGAGCGCAAGATCATACAACGAAGACTCGCTGTTTTAAGGAGGGGCTGTGTTTTAGGTGCTTCAAGACCGGCCACAGAGGTGTTGAATGCCCTGACAAAAGACAAACGAAACCAGCCACAGCCGGTGCCTCTGGACCCGAGCGGTCTTTAAACTAGAAAACCTGCACTGTGAGGGGAGTAGTGTGGGTGTTACACAAGCAAAGTCCCCAGATTGTTCAGGTAACTACTAGTGACCATTTGAGTCAAGATGGTGCAAGTCGAGTATTAACAGTTCAGCAAAACAGTCCCTTTGACATTCCAAAAGCTAACTACCAGAGAATTAATGATGAAGATGATCTGTTTTATGCTCCAGTATTGGTAGAAGGGAAGGTGAGACCTGTAACTTGAGTGAATCAGCCGAGCGCACACTTGGAGAATGGAACTTGATCTGCACTGATTCAAGTAAACTATCCTCATAGGACAGTATGAAATCATCTTCTCTCGTGACAAGTTAGATTGTGGTGAAGTAAAGAATACCATCCATCGGATAAGACTCAAGGATGAGAAACCTTTCCGTTTGCCCTACAGAAGGGTCCTGCCCACCCATTACCAGAAATTAAGACAAACATTGAATGAAATGGAGGAGCGTGGAATTATTCGGAAATCGAACAGTGAATGGGCTTCACCCTTAGTTTTAGTCTGGAAACCCTCTGGGAAGTTAAGGATATGCGCAGATTTCAGGTGGCTTAACCAAAGGACTGAAAAGGATGCATATCCTTCACCTCATCAAGCTGATGCCCTTGCATCGTTAACTTATTTTGGACTTAGCATCGGGTTTTTATAACATTCCAATTCACAAGGATGACCGGAAATTTACAGCATGCATAACTCCAGTAGGGCTTTACGAATATAATCGTATGGCTCAGGGACTATGTAACAGCCCAGCAATGTTCTCGCATATGATGACATAGATTTTTGGAGACTAGAACTATCTGTCTCTTCTCTGTTGCCTAGACGACTTGCTTGTCTTTGGAAGCACTCGATCGTCTTGCGTTGGTGTTCTCTTGGCTTAGAGAGCATAACCTAAAATTAGCACAAAAGAAGTACTATTTCTTGAGAAAAACTGTCAAGTTTCTGGGACATATTGTAACTGAGCGTGGCATAGCAACTGATCCAACTAAGGTGTCGGCGATCAGTGACATTAAATCCACAGATCTGATGGAAGCAGATGAAAGACCCCATCACCAATCAAAATTAAGTCTTTTCTTGGGATGGCGAATTACTATTCCCATTTCATTGAAGGCCTCTCATCCTTAGCAAAACCTTTGTTTAAACTGACAGCTGGACAGAAAGCCAAGAGGAAAGATGGACAAAAGGCCCGCTATGTTTCCAACCCCAGGCGTCTAAGTCCGGAAGACTGGACTGCAGAGTGTGACATAGCTGTGGAAAAGATAAAGCATGCCCTTTCTCACACTGTTGTTCTGGCCCATCCATACTTCAAAAGGCCTTTCCTGCTGTATACAGATGCGTCTATGGATGGTTTTGGTGTGGTCTTGAGTCAAATTCCAGAAGGTGATACAAAACCCAGACCAGTTGCTTTTGCGAGCAAGACCCTGTCAAAAGCCCAGAACCCTTCACCAGGTCCGCCATAGGTTTTTCTGGTCTGGTATAGACACAGATGTCAAAAAGTATGTGTCACACTGTAACCGATGTGTGGTTGGAAAGACTCAGGAACCTGAGGCCAGAGCAGAGTCCATCAGAACATGTGCACCACTTGAGCTTGTATGTATAGATTTCTGGTCTGCAGAGGGAACACATGGAGAGAGTGTTGATGTCCTAGTCATAACAGACCATTTCACAAAACTAGCCCATGCTTTTCCCTGTCCCAACCAAACAGCCAGAGTGGTAGCTCAAACATTGTGGAACAACTTTTTCTGTGTGTATGGATTTCCGCAGAGAATACACTCTGACAAAGGTGGCAATTTTGAGAGCAAATTGATTGCGGAGTTGTTGTTGGTGTCTGGTGTTGACAAGTCCCACACCATGCCATACCATCCTATGGGTAATGGGCAGACTGAAAGATTTAATCGCACTCTTGGCAACATGATCCGCTCTTTGCCTCCTTGAGCAAAGGAGAGATGGCCACAAATGATTCAGACACTCACGTTGTCCTATAATTGTAAAAGCCATGAAACAACAGGATTTGTGCCGTTCTATTTAATGTTTGGAAGGATTCCAAGGTTACCTGTAGACGCCATGTTTGCTCTGAGAAATGTGCAGACTTATGATGAGTATGTGAAATCTGTGCAGAAAGATCTCAGAGAAGCCATGCAAGTTGCTAAGGGTAACACTACAGACGCACAGAGAACAGGCAGAAGGGTATAACTAAAGATCTAAGGGGACCCCTCTGGAGGTTGGAGACCGTGTTCTCTTGGCAAATGAAAAGGAAAGAGAAAAGGGAAAGTTGGCAGATATATGGAACTCAGCAGTTCATATAGTGACATGGAAAAATCCGTTGTTACCCATCTACAGGATTGAGAATCCCACGACAAAGACCAGCAAAGTAGTCCATCGTAATTTCCTCCTTCCAGTAAATTTCCTCCCTTTGGAAGAGCCGGACATTGAATCTACAGTCCCATCAGCAGTTGCAGAAATGGATCAAACAGAAGGCCGAAGCCAGAGATCTTTGCTCAGTACAGAAAGAGAATCAAGGGACAGTAGAACTGCTGTGTGGATTTTACAAGGTGTAGGTCCCAGAACATCTCAAGGTATTAGGGAATGTACTGTAAAAGAAAAAACCAAAGACCACATCATGGAGTTGGAACATTCAGACTGTATAAGGGAGAAGGATCTTTCTATAAGAAATGAGTGTGAGCACACTAAGAGTTCTATTGATAAATATGAAGCAAAAGAAATGAATTCTGACATTGAGCAGTCTGATGACGTTAATAGTGTACATGAATTGGAATCAGACCAATTGTGCGTCAGTAATAGTGAAAGGATACAAGAATCTGTGGGCAACCAGAGTGTTCGGGATGAATCAGTCGTGTCGAATGGTGCTAGTTTTCATGAGCAGACCAGTCAGAGGCTCCAAGCATCAAGGCTCAAGTTGCATACGTTTCCAGAGAAAGTCCCCAAGAATAGAGACTATAGCAGATACTGCCTTGAAACCAAATGAAGGAACAGTGAGAACCAGGGCGGGAAGGCTAGTGAGACCTGTTAGACATCTACTTGAGTGTATGAGCATGATATTGACTGAAACTGGGCAAAAAGATCCTCTGGCAGAGTTGCTCAAAATTCTGTCAAACCTTATAAGGGATTAAACTGATGTTGAATTTAAGAGATGACTAAAACTTAGACCTTAGTGAGCTTTAATAGGGAGAAGTACTCTATGGAGAGTATAAGGGCATGTTTCTCCCAAGCAAAATGTTTTGCCATTCGTGTGAATGACTGAAGTCTGGGTAACCCTCTTTTGAGATTTTGATGTTTATTCGGAGTTTAATAAACGCACGTTTGTTTCATGTTTCCGTCTGCGCCAAAATTGAGTGTGGGCTTTTTCCATTTTAATGTGTTCCCTTATATAAATATTTTTGATGGATTGAGTCTGTAGAAATGTCTTTGAGTGCAGTTAATGTAAGAAACTAAAGTCAGAATGTATGTTTATAGACAAATCTGTGTGTAAGAACTGCAGTTGCTGTTGAGGAGGACGGTACTAATGCATTTTATTTTGCATCCTTTAGATGAATCACATTGAAACTGAAGGCGTGTGTATTAATTGTCTGTCCTCTGTCAATTAACTGCAGGTATGTGTAACAAAATATAAAGAAAAACAACCAATATATGATCTGACATTGAGATAGATTGGCCATGATATTGAAGTATATTAATGTATTGTTTATTAAGTTTATTTTCTCATTTAATTTAATTTGATTTGTATGGATGTCAATTGTCATAAAGCTACAGAAAGGTCATTTTAATCGTGATATAAAACATTATTGTGTAAGCAGAACAGCCTGTGATTGTCTGTCCTCAGTCAAAAAACTGCAAAGAGCTCCGAAAGAGCCTGGTGTTGGTAGTTCATTTGTGGTGCTGAGTGAAATCCGCTACATATACAAGTGCTAAAGCTAAATATTACAATCAGGAACTACACACCTTAGAAGACCATATTTAAAAATATATATATTGAAATGAATACTGATAATAACCCTGAAAAGCTACATAATCTTGAGAGCTAATTATGACAATTTAACAACCAATAAAGTGGCAAAAAGCCTACTGTGGACTAAGCAAAAATACTATGATCAGGGGATTACAGATAAACTGTTAGCATGGAGGATAAAGAAGATGCAATCTGAAAGAACAATTAATAGTATAAAGTTGAAGCCTGGTAAAATTACTGGTAAAATGTAACTATGGATCCAACAGAGATAAATAATCATTTTAGGGATTTTTGTCAAATACCATACAAATCAGAATATAATGGAAATAGAAAGGTGCAGAAACTGTTCCTTGACCAGGTGCAATTTAAAACTATATCAGAAGATGAGAAAATAACATTAGACAGCCCATTAACAGATCTCAGTGAAGCCATGGGAGATACCAATAGTGGTAAAGCGCCTGGACCAGATGGGCTTCCAATAGAATTTGACATTTAAGCGACAGCTTATAAGACCATTGCTTGACATGTATGAGGAATCCTTTATGACAGGAATGCTCCCAGATTCATTAAGATTAGCTATCATAACATTAATGCTAAAGCCAAACAAGTCCCCGACTGAGTGTTCATCTTACAGGCCAATTAGCTTAATGGGATGCGAAACAAATATACTTTGTAAAGCACTTGCTAGAAGATTGGATAAATATCTTCCCCAATTAATCGATGATGACCAACAAGGTTTTATAGAAAAAGATAAGGATATCATAATATCAGAAGGGTCTTGAATACACTATATGAGCGATACCATGAAAAAGACACAGCAATGTTATCTGTGGATGCATGCCAAGCATTTGACAGGATAGAGTGGGACTATCTGTTCGATCTGCTTCCAAGGTTTGGTTTAGGCGAAATATTTCTTAAGTGGATTCGACTTCTATATACTAATCCGGCTGTTGAGATTTTAACTAATAACATAATCTCAAAACCTTTTAATCTTCACCGATCCACCCGTCAAGGATGCCCTTTGAGCAATCTTGCACTCCAGATTTGCCATTAAAAATGTATTTATACTCTTCAGATGTGAAGTCCATAAAACGGAACACAAGAAATCCCTTTCTTAAAAATACAATTTCAATTTGGCATGCTGCTCATAAATATATTGGTGATATGCCAGAACTGTCCCCAATTCACTCCTGTTTGGGGTAATGCACAATTTATGTCAGACAATAAAGACAGAGGCTTTAAGTTTTGCAATACAAGAGGCATTCAGAAAATTATGAATTTATATGAAGATGGAGTTTTACTTTCATTTGATCACTTATGCCAGAAATACTCAATCCCCAAAAAACATTTTTTTATATATTTTTAAACATTTTTTTAAATATTATATATTAAAAAGTTACATGTCATCAAAAAAGGAACAGATAAGCTATATACCATCTTTATCAAAATTAGAGGAGCTAACTCTTAAAAACTTAGAAGGAAGAGGGCATATATCTATGTATTACAATTTTTTGGTTAAATACAGGCCTGAATCAACATTAGATAAATTGAATGTCTGGAAATTGGATATGCATGAAGATATTGATGAGGCATACTGGAATGAGGCATGTCTAAAAGCACAAATGCAAACAATAAAACAAGGTTTAAATTACTTCAATATAAATGGTTAATGAGAACCTACATAACTCTCGTTAAACTTCATCGTATGTCTGCTAACCAGATGTGTGCTCTAAATGTCGGGATGAGAAAGGCACATTATATCATTGTCTTTGGAGATGTCAAAAAATACAATACTTTTGGAAAAATGTTATTGAATGTATGTCGGACATGCTCGGTGAGAATATTCCTCTGAATGTTAAACTTTGTATACTTGGTATATACCCACTGGAGTCTATTTTGAAGCAAAGATTTTGGCCTCCTTTAGGCTAGGAGAGTTATTGCCTTGAAATGGAAAAGCACGGAAGTGCCATCCTTGAAAATGCGGAAAAAAGAGATATTGAACTGTATCGGACTGGAGAGACTAACATATATTGCAAAGGGCAAGCAGAGAAACTTTGAACGGCTTTCGGAACCATACATGAATATTGTAAATGTGAATACAGATATTACTGGACATTGTACTGACTTCTACTTGGACATTGTAAATACTGTCTTTTATTTATTTTTAATTAATTAATTACTTTGTTTATTATATATCTTCTTATTACAAAAAATTGTTTGTTTGTTTGTTTTTCGTACCTAAAGCGTCAATTATGAATTGAGCATGTTTGTAAGGAGGGGTGTGTGTTTGTATTCCGGTTTAAGTGTTGTTTGTTATGTGGTTATATGAAAAGTCAATAAAAATAAAAAATATATTTAAAAAAAACACATTTCATATGTTTTACTGTACATGACCATGCATTAGTTGTGTGAGAAAACTGCTTTCCTGAGCTTGTACAGCGCTAAGAACATTCAATTCAATTCAATTCAATTTTATTTCTATAGCACTTTTAACAATGGTCATTGTCTCAAAGCAGCTGCAAAGAAATTAAAAGAAAATGAAAAGAAGACTTATGGAAATGTATATATGTGTAAGAAAAATGTGTAAGAAAAATGTGTCTAGATAATGAGATTGTCCCTGATGAGCAAGCCAAGGGTGACGGCGACAGTGGCAAGGAAAAACTCCCTGAGATGGCAATAGGAAGAAACCTTGAGAGGAACCAGACTCAACAGGGAACCCATCCTCATCTGGGTGATAACAGATAACAGAAATTGTATAACATCATGTGTGTTATGCAGATGAAAGTTCAATATAACAGAAGTTATTTAAATTAACACAAAGTCCAGTTCAGTTCAGGGATGAGTCAGCAGGTGCAGAGCGCAGATGGGGGTCTGGATCACTGGGAGCTCAGGAGCAGCATGTGTAGTTCCAAACCAACATGAAGAGGAATCCAGCTAGAGCAGGTCCTTCTCTGGATGCCTCAGGATCCTCGCAGGGTTGGCCTCTGTCTACTGAAGCTGGCACAATCTCCAGATGCCTCGGGTTGGGTGGAAAAATAAAGAGCAGGTGAAAAGAATTAGCGTGGTTGCCATTCAGGATAGATGTACTGGAGTATGAGGTAAAGAAATAAATTATGTGTATGCCAGATTAAAGAGATGCGTCTTGAGTCTACTTTTAAATTGGGAAACTGTGTCTGAGCCCCAAACACTGTCAGGAAGGCTATTCCAAAGCTTTGGAGCTAAATATGAAAATGCCCCGCCTCCTTTTGTGGATTTTGATATTCTGGGAACTACCAGTAGTCCGGAGTTTTTCTGATCTTAAGGAACGTGGTGGATTGTACCGTATCAGAAGACAGGTTAGGTATGTGGGAGCTAAACCGTTTAGAGCCTTGTACGTAAGTAATGCTATTTTGTAATTAATTCTAAACTGAACAGGTAGCCAGTGCAGGGATGATAATATTGGGGTTATATGATCATATTTTCTAGATCTAGTGAGAACCCTGGCGGCTGCATTTTGGACTAACTGTAGCTTGTTAATTGAGGATGCAGGACAGCCACCCAGTAATGCATTACAGTAGTCCAGTCTGGAGGTCATGAATGCATGAACCAGCTTTTCTGCATCAGATACAGATAAAATGTTCCTAAG
>JAAGKR010002166.1:0-100857 GCA_011419295.1 Clarias macrocephalus
TCACTTTATCTTTCAGATGCTAATCTGTGTAAGTGAATGAAATTTCTCGGTGATGGTGTAGGTCATAGAGAAAACTGTTATTGCCGCTAAAAAGCATGGCCTTAACCTATTACTATATTGATATTGGCAAAATATCCTAAATATCTCTCGTTTAATGTGTGCGTGCTTTGAGCGGATGTGTTTGTTTGTTTTATTCCATTTTCAGGCTTTTTATATATATATATAATATTATTGCATTTTTTTCATGTTTACATAAAACTAATGGCCCATAAAATTAGATTGAGGAAAATGAACACAACCTATTGCACCTCATCAGTTTGGGCAGGAGCATTAAAGATGGCTGCCATGAAATTAAGATAACTGCGGCGAGACCACACACATCTAGCATATAAATATAGATGGATTAAAAAGCTAAAAAAGTATATATCTATATTTAGTATAATAAAACAAGCTTTAGAAGGTTTAATGAGTTTACACATAAATGACATTCTGTCTTGATCCATAAGTGAAATGTTAGCTAGACAACTGATTCTGTTATAAAATGAACTCTTTTCAGTAGGTTAACCCAGTCACCTGTTTCTTTCTTTGTCAGCAGATCAAACCAAGAAGCCATCATCGAGGACGCGGGATCAGACGAGAAGGCGGAGCTTGTCGAGTCACTTCCGTCTCTGTGTTTAAAACAAGTCTTCCCCAAGTACATGAAGCAGTTCAACTACCTACGAATATTAGAACGAATCGCTGACATTTTCTTGCGCTTCCTCGGGGTCAAAGGAACCATGAAGCTCGGCCCGACCAGTTTCCGTACTTTTATCAGGCAAGACGTTTATCAGGCTGATTCTTCCCTTTGAATGGAATAGAACATGATGGAGCATGCTGATACAGGAAAAGAATCAACATCTGGTTAATGTGAAATGGCTGAAAATGTATATAACAACATATCCCTAAGTCTTTTATTCCTCTTATACTAAATGTAATTGTAATGTAAACATACTGAAAAAAATGGAAATCTGGGAGGAAGGAAGCTAACAACACCTACTGACCAACCAGAATGAAACAGTACAGTACAGTGAGATCAATGCGGGTTGATGATTGTTTGAAATGTTTTCTCAGCTTCATGCTAACATGCTGCCTCTTGTAGGAATTGCAAGCTGAGTAACAACAGTTTCACCATGGCATCAGTGGATATCCTGTACATCGATATCACCCGCCGCTGTTCTGGAGCGGGCTCCGACTCAAGAGAAGCTGGTAAGCAAAATAGCGTTTTTGTCTGACAAGTGAGTCTATTAGCACTTGTTTCCCCAAAATCTTACTGTACTGTAATATCATTTACTTTTATGCATGTAGTGCCTTACATTAGAAAAAAAAAATAGGTGGCAATAGGTCACTGATTGCTATCTCATACTACTTACTGATCAGACGGTACTGGGTGCAAACCCCAGCACCAACAAGCTGCTCAAGGCACATATCCCTCAACTATCCAGATATATAATGAGGGGAAGAAAAAAAAAAAAAGTCACTTTGGATAACGGCGTCTACCGAAATGATCAGGGCCACAGTGGACCATGCTTACAGCTGTTGGAGAGACACAGCTCATATTTGGCTGCTTCTTTTTCTTTGTGATGTCACAAATCTCACTGGATATTTCTTTGAGCTAAAGCATGTGTAACAACAGTAATATCACTGTGGCTTCCTCTTTAAGCAGGAATGGGACTGCAGGCCTTCGTGGAGGCCTTTTGCTTCTTGGCATCGCGCAAGTTTAAGGGGACGCCTCTGAGGGACCAAGTACTCTCGCTGCTGGAGCTCTGTGAAGCCACACTCGAGGGGGAGGGACACGATGAGAAGCCACGCCCACTGAAATCTCCCCCCGGTCTCAATCCTGCTCCCGTCCCGAGCGCCCTCAACTCCCCTGCTGCCACTCGCCACCTTCAGCCTTCTGGGAAGGCGAACGTGAAGACCTGGGACGCTGAACCACACAGCACGTCTTAAAACAGGAAGCAATAACGGAGGAAAAACGAACAGATTGGGTCTTATGTGAAGAAAAGAAAATCATTGATCTATTATGCATGGGAAATCATGTAAAAGTCATCCTCGTGTGATTAAAGGCAAAGTAAACTATTTAATGTTAAAGACATATAGCTTTTAATATATCAGGTAACTACTGACTGCATCTGGGATTGCTTCATGCTGTACACATACTATACGTGAAATGAAACACATCTAACCTGTGTATTTAACACATACACATCCTGACAACAAGAGGCAAGTCATTCATATTTATTGTGTGCTTCTGATGCCAGTATTTAGAGACTCTCACTTGTGTGTATTCTGATACTAAGAAATTGCACCGCGTTGCTCAAAATGCGGTTTGTTGAAGCTGTAGAACAGAAGATTGCGCCTCACGTTATCACAGAATCAGGGACAGTAAATGACAGTATATCTGATCTTAAATAGATTCGTAGCACTGACGTTTCACGACTGACGAGCTGCGATGTGGCCGACGACTCCTCTAAAAAAGCGGCCTTATAATGAAATCGTGGTGTTAACACCATATTATATCACTGAGTGCACTAAACGTTTATTTTCAAACGACTACTGTATTTATGTTCTGAATATTTTATTTAATATTATTTCCATGTAACAGAGAGCTTCACTGTTGTATGTATGATTGAATCTGTTACGCATCATAATAATGAGATATTTAATTGTATAACACTTTAATCTCTCTCTATGAAAGTACAGTATATACAGTATATACTGTACATATGTTAAGCACACTATATGTGTCTATAGTACAGTGTGTATATATATGTATGTATATACAGTCAAGCCCGAAATTATTCAATTAATCATACCCTTAAAGTTACTTTTATTCAACCGTAAGTTTTTTTAGACTGACAAAAACATTAAGGTTTTGCAGTGGCCCAGCCAGAGTCCTGACCTAAATCCAATTGAGAATCTGTGGAGGGAGCTAAAGATCAGGGTGATGACAAGGAGACCCTCCAACCTGAAAGAGCTGGAGCTCATCACGAAAGATGAATGGGCAAAAATTGTTTAAAAAAATAAAAATAAATAAATAATAAGCGTTTGATTGCTATAATAGCCAAAAAAGGTTTTTCTATTTATTATTGAGAAGGGTAATTCTGGACATGCCACTTTTTGTTCAAATGTAAATAAAAGATGAGTAATCATTTTTTCCACAAGGTACATCTTGTACTCTTGTTCATCGTCTTATTAGCTTCTGGGAGACGCCTGTGTCATTTCTAATCAAGAAAAAACAATAGCTGGTTGAATAAAAGTAACTTTAAGTCGGAATTTGCCGGGGGTATGAATAATTTCGGGCTCGACTGTGTATATATACACAGTCGAGCCCGAAATTAAGTTGAGCCCAAAGTTGAAATATATATATGGTGTGTTTAATATTGCACTTTTTATCTCTAATCATTTTGGATGGCCATGTGGAATAAAGCTTGGACTCCAGAACGAGATGGTTTGTTTGTGTACTTAGTTTGTTACATTACTTAATTAGTCACATTTTCATAACATCACAATGATATTCACTTGAGCATTCATGCAATTGGCCTGTGCTGTCGCAGCATACACTCACCGGCCTGCAAACTCATCTGCCAATCACATGGCAGCAGCTCAGTGCAGTTAGCACTTAGACATGGTCGGAACATCAGAACGGGGAGGAAGTGTGATTTAAGTGACTTTGACATGGCGCCGTTGTTGGTGCCAGAGAGGCTTTTCTGAGGATTTTCAAAACTGTTGATCTACTAGGATTTTCGCACACACACACCATCCCTAGGATTTATAGAGAATAGTATGAAAAAGAGCAAATATCCAGTGAGCAGCAGTTCTCTGGGTGAAAATGCCTTGTTGATGCCAAAGATCAGAGGAGAATGTCCAGACTGGTTTGAGCTGATTTAAGGGCAACAATAACTCAAGTAACATCTCGTTACAACTGAGGTATGCTGAAAAGAATCTCTGAAAACACATCATGTTGAACCTTGAAGCAGATGAGCTACAGCAGCAGAAGTCCACACTGTGGGTCACCCCTCACAGCTAAGAACGGGAAAATAGACAGTTGAAGGGGGATGGTGGGGTCAGAACAAGAAGAAAGCAAGGATCTATCCTGCCTTGTATCACCAGTTCAGACTGGTGGTAGTGGTGGTAACGGTGTGGAGGCATTTTCTTGGGACAAATTCGACCCTTTGTACCTACTGGACATGGTTAAAATGCCACAGCTTTCCTACCTTTGTATTGGGTCATACCTTGAGTATCGTCGCTGACCATGACCATGTCCATCCTTTTACAGTATGAGCACAGGATAACGTGCCATGTCTCAAAGGTGAAATCATCTCCAACTGGTTTCTTGAAAATCACAATGAATTAACTGTACATCCACAGATGACCTTCACAATGGTTCACCTTCACCAGATCTCAATCCAGTAGAACCATCTTTGGGAGGTGCTGGAACTGGAGATTCTATCATGTTAATATTATGACCCAAAATCTCTTAAGGAATGTTTCCAAAAACCTTGTTGAAGCTATACCATGGATTTAAGCGGTTCTGAAGGCAAAAGTGGGTCCAACCCGGTACTGGCAAGGTGGACCTAATGGAGTGAGTGTAAAACCGATACAATCCAGGTTAATAGCTTTTTATGACATCTGAAATATATAATTAGATCTTATACACAAGTGCGTCTGGCATTCAGTAGTCAAGTACTTATACATATCTGGTTGAGAGGAGAAAAATAATAGACTTGCTTTTGAAGAGCACAGTATAATCAAATCAAAACAAGCAGGCGGATATTTAAAATATCTAAATAAAACTTTAATTATCCTAGTTGCCAATGTACATGTAAATTGCACAGCCACATTTTCATAGTTCTTAACATGGACATCATATCTCTCTGTACATTATTGTTTTTCGTCATCCTCGAAAGAAGCCAATACTTTAAACATACTTACAAAAGTTTCTCTACAAGGATTATACAACATATAATAACATAGTCTTATATATTCAGTTTGAGATTCACGTCTCTTTTGACAAAGCTTATATACCACATCGACTGCTGAGAACGGGTGTGTGCCACTGAGATACCTGACGATCTAGAGCGAAAGGAAAACAAACGGACCTGGAGCTGCGAGCGAATACTTCTCTTTGTATGCTGCACGATCAACACGATGACTCGATCACTTCGGGGAAAAAAAAAAAACGATGATCCGGACAGATTGTCATTTGGCAAGGCGTACAGTTCGGTTCGGGCGTGAGCTACTGAATCAGGGGTCTGAAGCACGGCTAGCGGTTTAGGATTAAATAGTGCTAGAATGCAAAAGAGCTGCAGGTTCATTTCTATATCGCTGGCTACAAATTCCAAGAAAGAAAGCACCAAACTTATTCGAATTCATACCCCGAAAATAAAAATAATAACAATAATCCAGAAAGTGCTTCCAGTTCAGGGCCGTTCGCTCACAAATGAGCACCTTGACTTTGACTATGTACAGTATTCATTCGTCTGGAAGTGGGCACAGTGTTAAGAAGTGAACCGAATTTGTTTTTCACACTTTGATTTGCTTCATGATTTAGACTTGTATCCACTTTCCTATTCCTATTCTATTATTTTAAAGGAACAAAGTAAATTGCTTATGGACCTTTTGCAAACATTTGACAACCATGACGTCAGTCACAACAGTGTACGGCAGAAGCATCGTTAGCTATGTATTTTTGTTGAGGTCTATTTAGGAGCCAAAAAAATAACAGATATATTACCTGATGATTACCTGATGCTTTGTCACAGAAGAAAAAGCGTAAGCTAGCAATCGATAGCTTCTGTTCTGC
This sequence comes from Clarias macrocephalus, assembly GCA_011419295.1. NCBI lineage: Eukaryota > Metazoa > Chordata > Actinopteri > Siluriformes > Clariidae > Clarias > Clarias macrocephalus. The sequence continues at coordinate 5,843 of JAAGKR010002166.1, forward strand.
TTATTATTTTCACGTGTCGTGATGGAGTTTCAAAAGAGATGAAAGCATTTAAAAAATCGATGAAGACGGTGCCAAGCATATTAATTTGACTTTAGATTTATTATGACATGATTACCTTAGACGGTGTACAAATATGTGAAGACAAATGACAAATATGTCATTCAGCACCTCCGTTCCAAATGAGACGATGCTGTGCTTTCTACGCTTTTTAAAATGACGTGCGGGTAATGTTAATTAACTAATACCGCCGTTTCAAGCTTTCTAATTAATAGCTAACTAACCGTTCAAGTGTTGAATCGCGTACAAATAGCGTAAAATCCCTTGTCCCACACACCAAGCAGTGCCTTTAATCAGGGGCTAGAGAGGGATTTGAGATTCAGCCTTGCCTTAGGATCTATTGCCAGAAGGAATTCGGACCGACCTTGAAGCAATGACTAAGGAGACAAAGTGTTGTTTAAGATGACATAACGTTATCATCGGATTTTAAATGTGGATTTTGGCACCGGCATCTGGTCCCTTTTGTGGGACCATGGTGGATAAACGTTGTGACATCATGCGCAAAAGGTCAATAAGCATGGTTGTAGTTGAGCTTTTTACGGTGCAAGCACCAAACAGCAGTTAAGGGGTAGGTCCAGGATGACCTTCAATCTTACGACCTTCGAATTAGCAGAATCACAGGTTCCAGTAGGGTACCACTGCTTATTTTGGCATTTCAAACAGGAATTGAGAAAACTTGAGAATAGAGATTGTAACTTCCATTTGAAGAGAACCATCAATCCGTCCATCCATCCATTATCTGTACGCGTTTCCTGTGTAGGGTCACATGAGGCCTTAAGCCAATCCCAAAGAACCTAGGGCACAAGGCAGGGTACACTCTGGATGCCAAACCCACACACACTGTCACAATTTGGAATCAGCCTAACCCACATGCCTGGAAGGAAACCTTCCAAGCACAGGGAGGACATGCTATCTCCGCACATACAGGACCGGAGATTCAGTGTTCCACTTCTGGAGGTGTGAGGTGACAGCCCTGAGGTATACCACCATGCCGCCATTAAGGAAACCAAAGCGCATTGGCTTAATGCTTAATTAACAGGGCCGAATAAAATGCTAGGTCTTGTGCTTCTGTTTTCTGTAAACTCTCTGGCTCTCTTGATCACGACGTATATTAATAAATCAGCGGGACAACTGCATTCACGACTGGATATCAAAAATAAAACGACACATGGCATTTAAACACCAGTAACATTGTAAATGTAAATGGAATCTCTAAGTCCTATCAGCGGAACACATGTTCAAGTTTATATGTATATATACTTTTATATATATATATTTATATATATATTTTTTTATTTTATAGAATATTTACAGAACACACCTTTTGTCTTGCTACAGCAGACAGACCTGTTTTTATTCCTCTCTCTCTCTGTAAATTTAAAAATAGCGATACCATTTTCCTTTTTGAGTTTCCAAAAACCCAGCCTTGTTGCATCGCTAGATTATTCAGAGTCACATAAAGACAGCCACATTTGTCTCTCATGGTTCGTATTGGTGAGGGGAGAAAATGGCTGAATTCAAGCTTCACCACGGCGCACGTCATAAATAACCGCATGTGGCTCCTTAAAGCAGTTAAGAACAGGAATACAAAAATATACAAGATCTAGATACACTGAGGGACTATGGACTAAACCGTAAAGAAAAACCACTGCCTTCAAAGAAAGAAGGCACGGAGTTACAGAAACGGTGAACAAAACGACACACGGAGAATGTGTGCAAATTTCCATCGAATAAATTTGGTAGCAGTGACGCCTAAGTTGAAGTTGATGCAGAAGTTAAATTAAGAAAACAAGAAAAAGAAAAATCATCATCATGTGCCTATGGAGGCTGTTTTATCATGATGCATAAACATTAATAAATAATGTATAATAACAGGAACTGAGTGCATACTTGGTGTCTGGAGTCGGTAACAAAGTCTTAGGAAGTATTGATCGGGTAAAGTGGACTCTGGTTATGAGAAGGTAAAGAAAAAAACTGCAGAGTAGAAAGCTGTCAAGAAATGGCATAGCTAGCGGAATAAAGTGAAAAGTGCTGTCGAAGCTTAAGGAGGTGATCTCATTGATAAATTCATGATATATTGATAATTATCTTATTATTAATATTATTATTATTGATATTATATCATATCATTTGGTATTAAACTATTCTGCATTTTTAAAATTATTATTACTCAAGTACTGTGCACACACGACCTGTGCGTCATATTTAACCGCAATTTTTTATTTTTTTGCCAAGACTGTGTTTAAAAATAAATAATACTTTTGACTCTTTAGCTTACAGACACAGGTCAAGGGATAAAGGGGCTGCAGTTCGTTTTTTTTAAGGCTTATCATGTTAATAGCTCACAAAGTGCACTACATATGGGACGAAGTCGAGCGGTCTGATAGAGTCCAGTCCAGGGTGCAAAGAAGCACTTGATGTCCTGAAGAAGCGTAGTATTCATGTAACACTAAACGCTTCAGAGAATGACCTTTTCCAATAAACGGTTGGAACGTTTAAGGACTTAGCACATCGAGTTGTAGTATCCGTATTGATAAAGCGATGTACCAGTACGTCCTGTATGTTTATGTATAAAGATTTACTTCTAGTGGTTTGTCCTAAACTGATGTAGCAGACACTACTGCTAGGTCACAGAGACAAGTCTTTTCCAAAAGCACAGTCAATAGAATGCAGCGAATTTTCAAAACAGTTCATCTTTTTTTTTTTTTTCCAAGTGGAAAAAAAAAGCTTCATTTTCTCCTCCAGTGACATCAAGACGTATATCCTGTCCTCATCCATTCTTTCAGTCCCGGTTAAGACTTGAACGGTTCTCTGTTTGGGCTTCAGCAGTTAGAGGAGTTGCGAAACTCTCCATTCTCAGTGATCTGTAGCTTGGTGGGGTTCGTGGGCGAGATGCCGTTGCGTGTCTGCATGCTGTAGCGCTCCTTGAGCTGAGACAGGGCGCCCATGAGCCTCGAGTTCGCTGCGTCCAGAGAAACGATCCGCTTTTCCTGCAGAGACAAAAAAAAAGAAAACGTGAATGAAAAGCCTGGGGATCGTATGGGGTCTAAAACAGAATTGGGCAAATTAGTTTTATCAGAGAGTGAGTGTGAGGTCAGGTACAAAGCTTCGTGATCAATAACAAGAAGTTAACTTACAACAGCTTTATCTTGGTTCAGCAGTTTTTGGAGAAAAAGAACCAACTTAATTCTCAATTAAATATCAACAAAAACAGGAACTATGGGAAGAGGCATGACAAGGGTTTTAAGAAACGGTGACATACACAACTCTAATGCAATGCTGAAGGCAATGCAAAATCTCCTTTGAAGAGTTGATATTGAGATGTGTCTGCTACTAAAATTTATAACGTCTTCATAAAGGCTTTAAATTGGTGATTTCTGAGACTGATAACTCTAAATGAACTTCTCCTTTGCAGCAGAGGTTGGTTTTGGTCTTGGCTTCCTAGGATAGTCTTCATGGTTTCATCATGGTGCTTATTGGATTTTGCAAATGCATTTGACAATACTGTTCTTGCAAGAACTGACCTTTGTGTCTTAAAATAATAACTTAAATAGTTGTTCTTGTTGCTTAAATTCTTAATGCATATGTGTTATTTAATATTTTCGAAAATATCCATTATTGTTCTACAATGTAGAAAATAAATCCAAACTTGTGTCCACACCTTTGACTTGTACTGTATGAACTGTATATGTTATGAGTTTCCACTATGCAAGTCTCTCTGGACGAGCTGTTACTATAGAAACAATAAAATAATAGAATGAGCACAGCTGGAACTACTGTCACAGCTGCTGTTAAAGAAAAAAAAAACCAACACCTTCTAACCAGTCAGTCTGGAGAATTACACAACAGAAAAAGATTGAAATCATAAGTGCTAGACGATACGTCTCATTTCTGACATATCTACTCAGTCATGCTGAGCACAGAACTGTGCAAAAGTTTTGAGCCACCCCTGATTTCTTCATGGCTGCAAAGTGCCTAAAGAGACATTTGAAAAAATGGCTGTTTATTTAACAATCTCAGCAGCGACCTCATTTCCCCTCTCGTCTGTTCGAACCACTCAGCATTCAGCATCAACAGTATCCTAATCACCGGCCTGATCATCTGTCCCTGTTTCTCACTGGCTCATGCATTAAGTTTGATGGTTTAACAACAACAAACAAAACATCCCTCTGAAACTGCTCAGGTACAGGGACTGGACTCTTTGGGAGCAAAATATGAAGAAATGAGCAGCGTCAAGACTTTTGCACAGTACTGTAGGTGATAAAAAATTTTTTTTTTTTTTTTTAAATATATATATAATCAATATTAATTAGTACAACATGATAATTAATGCTAATGATTGGAACCTTGGCTTTATCTCACAGTTAATCGATTCGTTATATAATAGTGTCAGAGCTCAAGATCGAACCACAGCCCCTGGAGCTATTGGGTGGCAACTCCACCCGCTGTGCCACTGTGCCTCCTGGCTTACTGCTCAATAATACATCAATACTATTAGTGCAGCTGTTTGTGTTTAATGGATTGTAATTACTATTTATTTTGGGCAATGTTTTACTTGAGAGAGATATAACTCAACTAAACTAAACAAAGTTTTAATAATATTAATATTATGTATTAATAATAATTAATAATTTTGATTTTCTGGGAACATTCGAATATTTTTAAACACTCGTACCTGTGCGTCTATAATTTTTTGCTTGGAGTCGACAACGGCCTGCATGTCAGCGTGATCCTTTTTCAGCTCGTCTTCAACGGACATCAACCTGCATTAAAAACATCATCATCATCTCCATCAACATCATCAGAAAATGGGCTCAATGTTTTGCACTAAAAATGTTCTCTGGTTATATCCATAATAATCTCAGCTCACAGTTTTATCCATCCAGACCTGTACATGCTCAGCACTAATGAAAAAAAATCGTTGTTTGTTTGAGCTAGTCTGTTCTAGTCTGCTGCTTTTTCAGTCCATAATGAGCGCTCGGTTCGGTGTGGTTTACTTCAGTTCAGTGAATTTGACAGAGCTGAACATTTTTTGTTATTTGCCTCAGCTCTAGACATTTACCTCCCATTCATTATCCCGATAAACATTTTAAAAGAATTTCTAAATAAAGCTTTTAAAGCGTCGAAAGCAAAGCAACCGGCTATGACATAAATCTAAACCTTATTCAAAGCACACAGCAAGATGTCAAAATGACAATACTATCTAAAAAATATATTTTTATGAGGGAAATAAAGCACTCCTAGTCATGATCTTGTGCTTCTAGTATTTTATTCCTTACTGTTCAAGTGTGTACTGATCTGAACACGGTTGCTTAGCAACTGGGAAATCTGGATTGCTTATGATTGACAGTAACAATTAGCTATAATTAATACACTAGCTACAGTATGTTTACATGGACAATATTTCTTGAATCTGATAGAAATCATTCCAACTTAGCTGTTTACATGGATGCTGATCTGATTAGATTTACATGTGTTTACATGCTCAAAGCATTTCATCAGAATATATATTCTTTGACTTGTGCAAAGTAGTTCTGCCTTCTCTGAAGCATATCCTCTACCCAAAATATAACTTTTTCCAATGAATCCCACCTTCCGTGTTATGATTGGTTGCAAGAATTCAGTGTCATCTGCGATTGTTTAAATTCTTTACTACATATTAAAGGCGAGCCACTCAGTACTTCTTCCCCAGCCAGAGACCCAGTCGATGAAAGTAAAGACAGTTTATAGTTAATACAGTTAATACCATCTATACCGCTTTATCCTGTTAGCCTCTCCCAGGAGACTTATTGCAAGAGATGGGGTACACCCTGGATGGGGTGCCAATCCATCGCAGGGCACACACGCATACAGTACATACAATTACACAATCATCCACACACTATGGTCAATTTGGGAGTGCCAATTAGCCTAATCTGCAAGTGTTTGGACTGTATGAGGAAATCAGCAAACCTGGAAAAAACCCACCAAGCACGAGGAGAACATGCAAACTCCGTGCACACAGACCTGAGGCGGGAATCGAACCCAGACCCTGGAGGTGCAAGGTGGCAATGCCATCAGAAGCAAAATTTAACTCCTGTAAATTTATCATGCCACCTATCCTCACGTGGAGCAAGCGTTCGCATGGCTAATATTTATCTACTGAACGGACTATCAAAGGCCTCTCATTCTGACTGAAATTTTATGTCAAAGAGCCGGATTGGGTCAGACTGTTGCGATTGAGGTTTTTATACAATGCAAGTTTTATTCGAAGTGGGCTGTTATTCTGATTATGAGTGGAATATTAGGGTCCATGTAAATGTTAAGGCAGAACACTATCTTCAGAATGGTGTTTATTTACCTCAGATGTTCTGGGAAAATTACTAAGAAAAGACTCCATGTGACTGAAATTACACTCATTTTATTTAGCATCAACTGCTAACCAAACTTCTGTGGGTTCTGCTAAATCAAGACACTTAATAACTGGGAAAGCTATATTTCTTAGATTTTACCTCATCATATGTTCCTACAAACGCTTTAAAGTTGCATGTTTATCATTTTATCTATTTTGGTGGTTTGTATACTGAATTTCACTGAATTTCCTTTTTATTTTTAGCCTGTTTATTTTCACTAGCAGGTTCCTAGCGAGTTAGCTACCTAAAAACCTAGCTAGCAACCTATACAGCCTGTCATGTGTTTGTGTTTAATTTAATACAGTACAAAATTACAATTTGAATTGTAAATGTAAATGGAACTTTTTGGCTCCATGTTAACAGTGACATAACGTATTATGTTATAATATTATTACTATACTATGATATTATTGCTAGTGTGGTACTTCATTGAGATTTTTCCCCCTTTACAATTAGTTAAACCTAGGCTGAGCTTCATTGTGATTCCTACAGAAGCATATACACAATTTTTCAACAACTGTGAGAGTCAGAAGCCTTAATTACAGAGATCAGTCCTCCCATAACTAATATTTAATATTAGTAAATATTTAAACCGATGCCCTGTTGAATTCCAAATTCTGATCACTGAGCTTCTTCTAATATGTTTTGATGCTGTAGTAACAACTTGTTCAAAGAGACTTGATGCTTTAAATAAACTAAGACTGATTCTAAGTGTGATGTTATAATATGTCACATATAAATACTTATATGTTATTAACATTTTTGGAAGGAGTCTCCAGTTCCAGTGTTTTGTGAAGCACAGACTTTTCTTCTTTCTATGTAACATGACCAGCAGTCTTACTAACATTTACAGTATAAATAAAATCTACAACATTACATGCAACTACAAAACACACCTCGTCATGGTTTATTCCTAACATACCCACGGCATATCTGGTCATTGGAACAGAGTAAACTGTACATACAGCATCTAGTAGACTGTGTCTCACCTACTAATGATGCTCTTCATCTGCAGCTCTTTGTCTTCCTGCTGGCGGTGAAGTCTCTGCTCAGCGTCCTCCAGACGGTTCTGATACTGCAGCAGCAGCTGCTGAGCCTGATCGTCCTGCGAGTGCAGACGAGCCTCACACTGCTCCAGCTGCTGCACACACACGCGTAGCTGATCCTGCAGCACGGAAATCTCTGCCTGATACTGAGAGGGAGAGGGAGACCATAAGGGACACTGCGGTAAGTACACACATGCAGAAACAGACTAGTTTATTTACAAACCCTCTGGAAGGATTTGAACAGGAAGGATTTTGTCTTTGCTGTAAATTGAAGACATTTGGGTTTGAAGTCAAAATATGAGCAGATTAGACAACAGACCAGATGTCTTCTCTTGGTTCGAGGCCTGGGTTATTTATTTTCTATGAAGACTGTATTTGTTATTAAAAATGATAAACCAAAACAAAAACCAAGGATAAATTTTGATGGTAAAAAAAAGAAAAGATCAGATCAGAGCCATCACACAATGACATTTACTGGGCAGAGGTGAAGGTCTCACCATTTAACAAAAATACTGCAAGAAAGGAAAATGCAAAATATACAGTAAAGTGTTGCTACTTTTACAAAATTAAGGCTCTATTCCTAACCAATATAAAAATTGGCTTTACCACCTTTACCATTTAATAATCTGTTAAATATCAGAAAATTCTCATAAATTGTGTTATTATATTCATCTTATCATTTCAAACCCAAATGTCTTCATTATATAGAAAAATCAGAAGGACAAGCCTTGATGTTCCAATACTTTTGAAGGCTACAGATTGCTACCTTTATTGCTGAGATCATACACAGTAATTTAAATCAGAGCTGATGAGAGAGAAAAAAAACTCTGAAACAGTAAACATGATGCTCAATGTATAACTAATTCACCATCAAATATACGAGGGGCGTTCAAGTCAAACCTGGGACCGGAAAAAATGTCTTGTGAACGAAGGTGCAAAACCAATTTACATTTAAAGAAGACTTCAAGCACGGTACGGTGATGAGGCTCGTAGCCGCAGTAAAACATTTAAATTGTGCAAAGAGGGAATTACAGGAACTCGGACAGGACATCGCCCCATTACAGTCCTCCAGACATGTTTGGGCCATTAAAGGAGTTCCTGGGAGGCCAGCGTTTCAGATGTGAAGCATGTAGTCTGATTTTGGCTCTGGCATACTGAGAAAGCTTTCTAGCTTGGTGATATCAAAGCACCAGTGAAACACTGGGATAAGTGCATTATTGTATCTGGTGGTTATATAGAGAAATAATGGTTGTTTTTACTTTCATAACTGTTTTCTGTTACTCTGCACAAATCAAAAGTCCCAATTTGACTTGAACACATCTCGTAAAAGAAGCAGTTTGATAAATAGTTGAAGATGATAAACGCTGACGATGCCTTTGACTGGAGCTGTCTCACAGCTTTAATCTCATGTTAAGTGTAGCTGTTTGAAGTGAAAACATTTTATTAAGCATCAAAAGAGTTTTTGGACTTGTGATGTTTACCCATATCAGTAAAATGAACGGATTTCAATTTCTTAGTAAAGCAGTATGAATGAAGACTGTTTTTTAAAAAAATTTTAAGACAGACATAAAAAAGTTCAGAAATGGCTGTTTACAAACTTCACCTATTATTAATGCTGGTGTTATTAATGCAGAACTGCATATTAATGTTCTGTAACTGAATTGTCAACTAATTCTTACAAACTTCTGAGTCATATGTGAAAGTGTTTCCCACTCCTTACAGACACTTAAGACATTGTGGATGTTTTATATTTCATTAACACGTCTTTATTATACAGTACATCACTTTGACACAATGAGTTCAGTCTTTGTTCTGTCTTCAGTGCAGTTCTGCTAAAAAAAAAAAGGCATTTGTCCCCCTCCGAAAGATGGCTTTTTTTTTTTATTCCCTCATACCGAGACATGCAACTCAGTAACTAAATATATCACAGCACAAAGGAATAACTAACATTAATATACTGGAAATGGCTTTTCAGGGTATTGAGGGATATGGGATAAATGACTAACCTCGAGCTGCCAGATTTCTCGATTATTATATTTGAAGGTAATTTCAGAATTAATGATGCTATTATTTAACAGATCTACTGAGAGAACGTGTCATAGGATAAGACATACATCATGGAATTTTATTGGAAACTTTCATATTTCTTTCTGTCTTAAAGATCTATGGTTGAAACTTGTCTTCTGATCACTGCATAATTCATTGTTAATTCATAATGTTAATATCGTCCTTATTATTGTAGAACGGGGACAAAAAGTGAGGGTTTGTTTGTGGATGTCTGGGTTTGTTTGGATTATTACCTTCTCATTGAGCACCTGATCGTCCCTGCGTGGATCTGTCTCTGAGTCCTGCTCTAAGTACGGCACATTCATCAACCACGCAGCCGTACGATCCAACGCACTGGGGATTACTGGGGACGGGGCCTAGTTCACCCACACACACAGAGACACACAGACACACAAGCCAAGTTATTACAATATGCAAAAAAGGATCCATGGGAGATTTACACACACACACACACACACACACATACATACACACAAACAGTGCCCTGCGATGGACTGGCACCCTATCCAGGGTGCACCCCGCCTCGTGCCCTAAGTCTCCTGGGATAGGCACGAGGCCCCCTGTGACCCTGTATACAGAATTAAGTGGTATATACGAGGAGTGATGATGAGTGATGAGACATATATACTGCTCAAACAACTTTAATCTGATTAAAGTAAACACTTTAATCAGAGCTCATATACACAACGGGCATTCAAGTCAATCCAGGACAATGGAGCAAGTCAATGAAGTGTTCCCCTCATTTTTTTTTTATCAGTATATATACTGTAAAAGCTGTTATAGGGAATTTATTTTGATTACTATATATATTATATATAAACTAACTAATAAATCAAAAATATATTTGTATTTTTTTTTATTAGTGTGCCATAAGATAATATCCTAGATTGCACAGTCCCCTACTCATGGAGACCTCACTATATGGCCTTGGAAACCTCGCAGTCAATAATGAGAGAGCGCGAGAGAGACAGGGATATTGTTGCTGCCTCGGGGTTTGCATCAATCATTCAGGCCAAATCTATCAAATTCCGAGAGAGAGTGTCCAAAGCATTCACAAAGGAAATGCCCTTCCTGTCCCCTTCAAAGTACAATTATGATCATCGACAGCAGTCCACATGCTTAGGGCAGAACCTACATACTGCAATTACAGCAATTTACTGCAGAATTACAGTGCTGAAGTGAGAATAGTTTCTGTAATCTATGCTATTACAGAAACTATGGCTAGATCAGCCTCCAGTGCAGATAACAATTCTCCGTGAATAAAATTTAAGTAATGATATCATTACATGTACACCATGTGGGCACAGAAAGTGTGCTTGCTGGGAATATAAAACAAGTATATCTTACATAATTACTGGATGTTTTTGATGAATATATTACTTATGCAGTATTACTATTTACAATATACCATTTAATCCTAGCTACACTTTATTTGAACTAGCAGATAATGTGTTTTGCAATGCATACAAATTGGAATAGGAGGAGGACTAAAGGGGTTTTATTACTTGTTTTACGGTTAAAATGAATTGGGCATCGGTACTCGGATCCTGCAGGATGCAACAAAATAGTTGGTGAATCAGTCTTGGAGTGCAGCTAATTTTGTGAGCTACACCTGCACATAAGGCATCTTTTTCAACATTCATACATGCTAAATTAAACAATGCAACAATACCTTGTGTTGTGAACGTTGCTTCATCTCAGGGCTGTCGCCTCTGGAGGATGAGCTCTGCTGCCGAAGTCTGGCGCCACTCCCTGGCCAATCAGGAGATGACGAAATGGCACTGCCGCTCGACGGCCGAGGGTACGGGGCAGAGCTCAGCATGCTAGGTGGAGTCCGTCCACGGGGGGCGGCAATCTGCATGGGTGGTGGAGGCTGGTCGATTCGACGCTGGGGGCCGGCGCTGTTTTGCCGTGGCACTGCAGATTGGCATCCTGCATGCTGCGCTTCTGTAAGCGAGAGCTGCCTTCTTGAAAACTCCCCAGACCGTCTTACCAACTCATCCCCGACCCCACTCCCATGGTTCAGAAAGCTGAGTTTCCCGCACCCAGCCTCCTCGTTGTTGCTGTGCGAGCTGAGAGAGCTGTGACATTCTGAGCCAGAGTCTCCACCAGTTGGTACTCTTGGAGACAAAGGCAATCCTGCTGCCATCTGGTACACAGGGTTCTGGAAGGACAGCGGGGCGAGGAGCTGAACCGGCCTGCCTGGCATCACCTCCCCTGCTGTACTTATAGACTTCTGCCCCACCTTCTGGAGCGTGGGGCCTCCGGATGGGTTGCACTGTGGTGTCTGGGTATTCCAAGCCACCATGTGCTTCTCGACAGTACCTTCTGTTGTGACCGGGATGAGTTCCAAGGTCCTGGTGGCCTCCTGTAGGTCCACCATGGACAGGCTTTTAGCGCCATTGGATAGGCCAAGTTCAGTCTCGTTGGCTTCGGAGTAGCTCGAGCTGCGGGCAGGTGAGCCATGGAGACCTGAAGAACGTGTCACGAAAAACAGGTCTTTGTTCTCTGGAGTTGGCGAGGGGAGACGGGTGAAGTCGACCAGGCTAAGAAAAGGGAAAGAAGAAAATAAATAAATCAATGAAGATCAGATCAGATACCAAGCATAACTGAAAACATAACACATTCTGTAAAAAAATTGTGGACTCAATATTATTAAATGTACTATACATGTGTGCATGTTTGGGTGTGTTTTTGTGTGTTTATACATTACCCTGATAAGTCACTATCCATTGTCATTTTCTGCAGGCTGGTAGAGACGCTGCACCCAGCAGGAGGAGGGGATGGAGCGCTATCAGACGGCACAGCCACCTGAACACTCGCGGGATTCGTCAGTGCTGTGTGAACATCTCGGAGGATTCTGGGTAACGGAGAGAGCTTGGTGGTAGCAGCCTGAAAAGGGTGGAAACATTAATCAACTCAACACAATTCATCTATAATAGAGCGTAAACTGTAAAACCTTCAATAGTGCAATATCACTGCACATCTTATAAAGTACAGTATATGTTTGAGATTCTGTTTTAACAGAAAGCATTGAAAAGTGGCCATAAACAAGTGGCAAGGTTCCTTCCTCTTTGACACTAATGGCATTGGAACAGAAGACAAAAAAGCTTGTGGATTTTCATTTTATGCCCTCTGAGGGCGAGCAAAACTCTCGCTGCTGCCAATGCACACTGTGAGAGTCCTTGGCTGGGCCTGACTTCCTAAAACGCCAACACTTTTTATGAGGTTTTTAAAAATAAAATAAAGCTTTAAATGTTTGGCCTACTTCGAATCTTTAAATGATTTAAATGGATCTGGTTCTGTGGTTTGTGCAATGGAAATGTGTCATGCTTCAAAAGAGATCAAAGGATGCACAGAGCGAGAGAGAGAGAGCGAGAGAGAGAGAGAGAGAGAGAGAGAGAGAGAATCTAGCATCCATCCCATAAAACACACCATGAAATACTCTACAACTACAGATACCCTATGGATTGTTCCTGAATCAATTTTTAATGCTTATCTAACTATTAATCAGTAATAGTTGCTGGGGGTTCAATGGATTTCTCATGTAGAGCTCAAAACCTATGAGAGAAAAAGTGATGGATTATGTAAACACACTATTCATAATTCAATTTCAAAGTGCATATGTGGGAATTTTCCTTATTTGAAGCCCACAGTTGCTTTAAGAAGATGAAAGTTTACTATCGAATCATAAAGAGATATAAGAAAATACAAAAAATGATAGATAGTTGTGAGATTCTTTTCCACTGATAATGGAAACAATGGCCCCAGTGCTCTATGATAATTTTTTTTAATTAAGCACATGTCTGCCCTAGCGAGAGACAAAGAGGACCCACCTGATCCATTTGAGACACGACCTCAGCTAGTAAGGAGTGCAGCGTGGAGAGCTCCCGGCCAAGGTCGATATAGCCTTCAAAGCCAGCCGTGTTGGAGATGGTCTCAGGGTTGGAGATCTCGAGTAGAAAGCGTTGCATGTTGGTCCACTCGTGCTCCAAAAATTGATTCATGAAGGACATGTATTCCTCCTTATTGCCGAACCTTGCAGGCAGAAACCAGTTGCGTAGTATTACTTTACTGTATTATAAATGATAAAGCCATAAAACCCAGACACAGCCTGAGGCATCTACTGCTAAATAGTGAAAAGACTCTGTTCATGCGGCTAATAATATCAGTATCAAAGCAGTACGCACTTTGTGAAGTTGGCGAGGTTCTGTGTGACCTTAGCGATGAGTGTGAGCGTGCGAGCCGTGCGCTCGTCCGGATATTCCTGCGTCAGGTTAAACAGGGACGGAGACATGATTGCCGGGCACAGGAAACGCAAAAACAACGAGGCACTGATCAGACGCTCACTGATATCCGGACGCCCGCGGTTACCACATTCCTGTCTCCACGATGCAAACACTTCTTTCAGTTCTCGTGGGAAAACACTGCAAGAAAAAAATGTAAAGGAATGAAAAATTACAATAAACAGGTTGGGATTATAAATTAACAAACAATCAACAAGATTTCAAAAGATGTGAAACTAAAAGAGTATTTACCACGACTTTTTCAATGTTTATTAAGATAAAGATGAGGATGAAAAGAACATTCTTCTCATTGTAGTGATACAGCAAAATTTGTTCGGTGACTCTCAGAGACTTGGTGCAAACAGGTATTGTCATAAATATGGAAGCATTGCTCTTTATTTTGTAAATATTTATGGTTTAAAACTGTTTTGTAAATGTTTTTTTATTTAAAATGTTTTGTAAATATTTATGGTTTAACAGTGTTTTGTAAATGTTTTTTTATTTAAAATGTTTTGTAAATATTTATGGTTTAACAGTGTTTTGTAAATGTTTTTTTATTTAAAATGTTTTGTAAATATTTATGGTTTAAAAGTGATTTGTAAATGTTTTTGATTTAAAGTGTTTTGCGATTTTTTTTGTTAAAATGTTTTGTAAATATTCATGGTTTAAAGGTGTTTTGTAAATGTTTGATTTAAAGTGTTTTGTAAATATTTATAGTTTAAAAGTGATTTGTAAATGTTTTTGATTGAAAATTTTTTGTTAATGTTTTTGCTAAAATGTTTTGTTAATGTTTTGATTAGAAATATGTTGTACATATTTAGGGTTTAAATTTTATTTGTAAATGTTAAGTTTTAAATGTTTAGTAACAACGCTTTAGGGTTTAAAACATTTTGTAAATGTTTCAAATGTTGTCTAAATGGTGGGATAAAAAAAAATTAAGTACTTTTAAATTGTTTTGCAAATATTTGCAATTTAAAATGTTTCGTATCCCTATTGAGCCTTTGACCAAGCCCCTATCTGCTCCAGGGGTGATGTATCCTGGCTGACCCCAGCTCTCTGACTGGGATATATTTAAAAAATCATTTCACTGTGCTATAAGGTACATGAGATGAATAATTATTATCATGCAGAGTAAATGTTACGTTTTTAATTAGATTAGAGTAAAATAAATGTAGGACTGAAAAGTGTTTCTATACAATCTGTATATTTGTTTACTGGGTGACATGCTGCTGCTCCTAACATTAGAACAGTTTTCCTGTTTCCTGTAAATAATATCCATCTTTGAGTGAATAATTAAGGAGTTTCCATACAGAAACTCTGCAGTTTCTTGCTTTACCAGTAGGACTTGATGATTTTGCAGAAAGCGAGCTCGCAGCACATCTTCAGGTTGCTCTGATGTTCGGGAAGGTCACTGCCTGAACATTTCGATGGGTCCACTTCACAATTTTCATCTGACTCGTACAGTGCTTTTATAAACTCTCCTATTGAAAGAAAACGAGAGAAATGTGAAAAGGGGTAAAAGATGAACATTGACAGTTGTTTGCACACCTAAAAAAAAAAAAAAAAAAAACACACACACATACAATAAGATCTAAAAGATAAAATGGTTTTATGGGATTAACAGGGTTACAAGAATAAGTTTGTATCCAACTGTGGGTCACTAATTTGACAGCTAGGAGGCTCTCTTACTGTGTCTGTTTCATCCTTTGTGCAAAGAGTAAAGTGAGTCATTGTGACTAATACCCTACTTCATTAAGCTTGAAAGCAGTCCATTGTAACTGAAACACTGTGCATTTCCTTTCAGCTGTCACAAGTGGTTTTTATGGCCGAATTTTCCCTTTGTGGGAATGAATTTGTTGAAGTATAAATCGAATAAAAAGCACAAAATAATAACTCGATGACAGCCACTTTAAAGCTAATCATAATAAAGTTAAATAAATTTAATAAGTGTACTTTATAATTAAAGAAAAAATAAATAAAAGAAAATCATTCTCATTCTCTGTCATTTTGTTACATAACCCACCAAAATACATTCTCTGGCATGCTCTTAAAATAGACGCTGAAAGAAACTCAAAATCAGAAGTTTGTGATTAATATGCTGGTAAGATGCAATTTCAGATATGGTAAATCCCTAACAAGATCTTTTCACAAAAGTTCGATTGAAGTATGAAAAGTGTCCACTTTTTTGCAATTTCATAATAATCACGGGCTGTCTTTTGAATATAATCTAAATTACGAGAAGAAAAAAAAAATTCAGAGATTTTCCTTTTTGTTGTCCTTTAATCCTTTCTTTTTGTGTTAAAAAGAAACTGAAACCCTACAAGAGCATCCTAATTGGACAAATTAGACTGAGAGGAAAATAATAAACAAACCAGATGCTTGTTATTTTCCATGAGCAGCATGTCCCAAAGTGTTTCATTTCTCTTAAACTACACTAATTAGCCAACAAGTATAATTTTATTATTTATTAAAGCAGAACACAACCATTTCCTTCACTTTCTCTGAAAGATAATAATACCAAAAACACAGATTCTGCCAACAAATTCACGCAAATTCCAGTGCTTTTAAAAGGAACAACTTTTTGTTACAAAGCTCTGACACTGGAGACTCCTTCCATAAATGTTCAAAAAGTGCAAAGGACATTTTTTTTATTCCTTCTGAATTTTAGATGGCCACCTTCTGCCAAATCAGAATCGTGAATTCAATGCCGCTGAAGGCCATCGTTAAGGTCTTAGAATGCAATTAACCACAAACCAACAACACATGCCTTCATTTGTTTAACCGCATTTTATTGGCTAACAGCCACTTAACCAGATGAATCCATCTTGATCATGCATTTTTTTCCCTGTTTCTATTTGAGATCTGTTAAAGAGCTACACTGAAGGTGAATAAAACACGATGCCTTCACAATACAAGCAATACAACAATCCTACACAAATGTTTTCAAACTGCTCTGCCTTTGAGCAAAACCTTACATAAAGGGTGAAGCTGCTTGTAGTCATTTGATTGTAGTCATTGCCCACTATTAGTACCGCTTTTATTTTATCAGTTATTTCACTGCAAATGTATAAAAATGACTTTATTAAGATTTTATTTCCATGTATTAATTGTTAATAATAATAAAAAAAAACACTAAATGATGTATATGAAAATTATTATTCAACATTTTAGGTGTAAAGTTTATGTTTATATACATTTATATTTAATATTTATATTGGGCACTTTAAGACTGCTGCATCATGTAGGCAATTTTTGAGATCTCGAGGGATGTTCAAGTCAAACCAGGCCTTGTGCATTGTAATTTCTAGCACTTTGAGATTTGCTTTAAATATAAAGTGCATTATAAATAAAATGCATTATTATTATTATTATGATTGTAATTAAATTTCTGGCGAATGTCAAGCTAAAATTGATGAAGACTTTTGAATGGTGCAAATGTTTTAAAGAATGCCATATATCCTCATATTCCTCATACTGCAGTCTCTCCCGTGAACATTCAGCGAGCGAAACTCCAGACAGACAGCTTGCTGCCAACTTGCAGAAGCGACACATCTGTTTGTGTAAACTGTACAGACAGTCATTCACCAATACTACTTGCACATTACAAGAACTCAGCTGGAAGTTATTGACACACACCCCCATATAGTCCTGACCAAGCCATTTCCACATGTTTGAGGAATGAGAGGAGTTCCTGGGTGGCCAGTGTTCAATCTTGGTGGTATCCAAGCAATCCAAGAGTGAAAAGCTGGGATGAGTGCAGTAGTGTAGCAGGGAATAATATAGAGGTATAAAGGGAGTTTTTACTCTCATAACTTCGTCCTGTTATTCTGGACAATCAAAAGTCGCGGTTTACCTTGAACGCACCTCGTACATTCAATAAAATTGAAAGGCTTCAATTGAAATTAGTTTTTTGTGCACAAAGTTTGTAGAAAAACATACAAATTATTCAGAGAGCAACAGAAATTGGGAAAATTATGTTTTGAAGTGATCTGAAGGGGATTTACATTTTATTTCTTCCTTAAAGCAGAGGGATTACACAGGATAAACTCTATGAGAAATGAAAGGACGGATGGATTTTCCTGCCATAAATCGACTGTCCATCAATTAACGTAAACAATATGCATGAAAAGGTTCAATGGCACTCCTTTATTCCAGCCTAAACAGTATATTTTGTACAGCACAAAGCAGCCTAACTACTGTATGAGGACACGCCACGGCGGCAGTGCAGGACGTGTCTACTACTGTAGGATTGATGAGTGTCACATAGCTGATGCTCAGCCACAGAGACTCATCTGGTGCTGATCATTTTAATGATTTCATCTGCTTCGGTCGCTGTTCCAATCATCGGCACGGTAAAAAAGTTCTCCCTCTCAAGTAATCACCATACACACACACACACACACACACACACACACACACACACACACACACACACACACACACACACACACACACACACACACACACCCAAACAACAAGACGACATATTTAGGTCCTGTCCTTGATGTCGTCCTTTTCTGTGGCTCTCAGTCAATCTCGAGGAGCAAGCTGTTCAATAATTCAGCCGAGCTTCACAAGTCGCGTTAATTGGAGAAAAACAGCTCTACATTATTCAGCACTGCCAAACGTGGTCCTAATGGAAACCTTAAGGGAGATACACAGACTGGCACAGGCATTGGATCTCTCTCTCTCTCTGTCTCTTATTAGGTCCCCTGGTGCAGGCGGAAATAGTGTGAAACTTACAGCTGTATTTCTCTTTTCAGATAAACAGCGATAAGTTTTTTTAGTTTCTGGCTTGCAAATGCAGTCAGGAGTGAAGGTCATCTACTAATGTGTGTGTATATTAGCAACAGAAAAAAAAGACAGTCTATCAACAACATGGAAGAAAAAATTCAATCAGCTTCCATTTAAACATAAATAAATTCTCTATGAGAAAATATTACGATTGCCTCCCAAGTACAACCCAAAAATCTACACATATTACACTACATGTACCGATTCTGTACTGGGGACTACACGAAATGCCCTAATAAGGGAATCTGCTATATAAATAGCTAAGCGTGTTGATGACGGTGTCCAGGACAGTGTTATTTTCAGATGCAGCTTGTCTCCCTTCCAAGATTTTTAAAACAAGGTCACCTACTTTGTAAAGAACGAAAACAGCAAATGGAATGGAGACGTTGATGTAGATGCTAGAGACGGGACACACCAGGGACCGCACGATACGATGTTATCACGATACCTAGGTGCCGATTCGATCTTTATTGTGATATCGTAAGTATCAGGATTTCTATAAACATTACAATTTAAAATAATTGTCCCCTGGGGCACAAGGTGGGATACACACTGGACAGGGTGCCAAGGCACAGTATCTCAGGACACATTCTACAGGCAATTTGGAAACGCCAAATAAATGCAAATCTGCATGTCTTTGGACTGTGTGAGGAAACCGGAGGAAACCCACCAAGCATGGACAGAACATGCAAACTCTATGCACACAGACCCAAGTTGCGGGTATCGAACCCTCGACCACCATGCTGCCTAATGCAAATATATTTAAATTAAAATTTTATTGAAAAAAAAAAGAATTTTGGAGATTATTTTTCACACAATAAAAGCAATAGAAACACTTCCATGACTAATCATCACACAATAGAATCGCGATACCTAACTTGAACTGAATCGTCCTGAACCTCTAGTGGATAATATGTTGAACAAAATGGCATTATGATAATTCATTTATAGTTATTATAAGATTAAACAGTACTTTTAACATTATCTTTCCAATTTGACAGACAAACCGGAAAACACAAAGTTGCCTCAAGCTTCATCGTCCCTGCCTGGCAAACTAACTGGCACTGGAGACTCCTTCCGTAACCTATTAAAAAAATCGCCATAACGTCTCTTTACACGAGCCGGTCCCTGATTTCGCGGCATGCTCTCCAGGTCTTACCCAGTGCATCCTGAAGATATTTCTGGCCCACGAGTTTCAGGTACTCCTCGATGGCTTTAGTGCCCAGCGTGTTCTCGCGAAAGATCAAGTGCTCGTTCTCGCCACATCTGTCCACCTCTGACATCATCAGGTCCGTCAAGAAGTCCTGAACAAACAGACAAACAGCAACATTAACAAAAACACAACTGCATTCACATTGATTTCTAGTCAGTACGAAAGCTGCATTTTTTAAAGAATAAACAAATTAGAACTGAACGCTAATCTTACTGTCACGCCACGTAATGTCAAGTCAGGCTCTTGATATGATTCTAGGTCACATTGTTCCTCTGCAAATCTTAAGTAAGCAGGAATAAAGCAAACTCGTTTTGCTGAAACAACACCCGTACTGACGTTGTTGTTATGCAAATATACATTATCATTAAAACAACAGCAACGGAAAGGAAGAGAAACCGTGAACGCGCATGGCGGCTCATGTACAGATCCGTCCTAATCAAAGCGAACCAGCAGGAAACCAATCAGGGGAATTTTTTCTTTTAGACAGGATGCACACACTGATTCCCAAAACACGTTCAAACAAAATAACGGAGCCGCGCGTGACCCTGCGGATTCGAATTCATGTATTATGTATGCAATATTTCATGTTCATCTGTATGCACGAACCACTGGTGAAAATCACGCACCCGCTCACACACCCGCTCACACACAGATCTATGCACAAATGCTCACATTTGACTAATATATTAACCCAGAAAGGCTTGAGTCAGGATTTTTTTCTGTAAAGTTATTCTGCGAGCACAACATCCATGTTTCTGACAGGAGGAGATGGACATGGGCAGAATTTGATTATTACTGTATTTCTGGTTTACAGATGAAGTCTGTCATGTATAGTAAGTTGTTCCTGCTAATTTTATGATTATAAATGACTGAATGACGTTCATTTAATGCCAAATAAAAAGAACATTTATGTAAATAAAAAAACAAACATACATATAAATGCTTTTATAGTAAAGAAAATAGATATTTACTGTACAGTAGAACCAACTATTGTAACATTTTGGGTTCCGGTGGCTGAAAATATAAGAATAAAAAAAACTGCAATAGAAAAAGATTTTAAAAAATACATAAATTGTTTAATTTCCTTACTGTATAAATGTTTCATATACAGTATATAAAACATTACAAGCACTGACAGATTAAGTGAATAACATTAATTCTCATTTCTCATGATCTCATTATATTGACATCTGCCACGGGATGTCTATTAGGCAGCAGGTGAACAGCCAGTTTTCAAATTTGATGTGCTAGAAGCAGGAAAAATGGGCAAGCGTAAGGATCTTTAACAAGGGCTAGGGTTAGCTAGGGTTGAGCATCTCCAAGACATTTGGTCTTCCAGGGTGTTCCTGGTAGTCGGTAGTTACGACCTACTAAAAGCAGTCAGAGGATGGACGACCAGTGAATTAGGGACTGAGCGATGGCCGTCCAAGGCTCGTTAATCTGCACGGGAAGCAAAAGGTCGATCATACAGACGAGCTACTGCCGCACAGTTTTCTGAGAACGTTATTTCTGGTCATGATAGAACAGTGTCAGAACCCACAGTGCGTCAGAGCTTGCTGTGTATACCTGTGCGTGGCCACAGACTGGTCAGAGTGCACATGCTGACTGAGCGCTGTCGACTGCTGAAAGCCCCTCAAATAGGCATGTGAACATCAGAACTTGACCATGAACGACGCATGAAGGTGACCTGGATTGATGGATCAGGTTTTCTTTTAGACGAGAGTTTCTGCCCTAATTACCTGGGCAATACTTGGCTCCAGGATGCATTAGGGTAAGCAGTAATGCCAGTGGAGGTACCGTGATGCTCTTGGCAATGCTTTGCTGAAAACCCTGAATCCTGGCATTCACGTATTCCCTGATGGCATTGGCCTCTATCTCTCTGAGCAGGTTACTGCGCCCTGTCGCACATAAAAATCAATTCCGAACGGTTTGTCATGACAGAGTTGACTTCCCAAGACCTCAATCTGACTGCCCACTAGTGGCATGTTCTGTACTAACAAGTCTGATCCATGAACGGCCCACCATCAACATATCTCATAAATTGTAGCAGCAATCGACGATTTGTTCCAGTATGTCCGACACGTTATCAGTTTATACATGAAGTTTTGAAACCCCAGCAACGATATACATATTAGTTCCTGTTCTGACTTGCTACAGCCGCTATAAACAGTAGTTCCTGTTCTAGCATCTCTTTTCTCTCTTCCTTGAAGATAATAATACAGCAGGTCATGTTCATGAGAAAGCACAAATAAAAGCAGAGCTTCATCACTTGACACTAGAGATGCCTTTCAAAGATAGCTCGCTCCTAACAAACGGCACCGTATCAGCGAATACGGAACAGAACCCAGTTCCGACCAATCAGAAGCCAGCATTCGTGTGCACTGAGGTATAATTAGAGCAGCTCCATAATGCAAATGTCAATATGCTGAAATGGCAACACAGGAGGAAACTGTGTAGGTTTCATTTGATTAATATGCAGTGGGTCACATTTCTGTTCTGTTTCTCTTATTACGCTGCATCCTGCATCGTCTCACTCTCTTTCCCTTTATTCAGCCTCTTTTTATGTGTCCGTCCTGTCTCCTGCTCTCCCTGCCTTCATGACGCAGCACAAATGTAAATAGCGCCGAGCCGAATATTTTGTCCAGAACTCTGTTTTATTCCTGAAATCAAGGTGTTATGTAACTTTTTTTTTTCTCAGTAAGGACGAGATAGACCAAACTTAAACAGACATCTCCGAAGACCTCATCTAGGATCTATTCACTCCGATCTGAAAAATAGTCCTGAACTCAAGAACGAACAGGGGTTTGGAGATGGAGGGAGTAAACATGGAGTATTTCTGGACACGTGTGGGCAAGCATTCGAGCCATCAGGGTTTTATTTGTAGGTATGACTAACTGGGTGTAAGAAAAGAAGCTAAGATAAAACTGACTGTGCAGACAGAGCAAGTGCTGTAGACGGCCACTTGAATGGAGACACCTGCGCTCGTTGCTGGTTCGTGCAGTTATTTAATTAGCCAATCGTGTGGCAGGAGAGCCGTGTACAAAATTGAGCAGATACGATTCGACTGCTTTAGGCTGTCAGTTCTGGGAGAAATTTGGGAATATGAGTAAGTTTCATGAAGAACAGTCTTGTGGTGGGAATGGTGGGACGAAGCAAAATACATCCCAGTTCTCCAGGTAGAAATAGGCTGTTGATAGAGGTTGAAACAATTAGAAGTAGTTCTACTATACATCTACTATATCTATTCTGTCATCATGACTAACAATCAGCCTAGAACATGTCTTTGGACTGGGAAAGAAACCCAGTGTTTCCCTACCAGTGTTCCCACTAAGCACTGGGAGAAAATGCAAAAAAAACAACAGCCTGCATTCAACCTCTCAACCCCCAAAAATGGTAACAAACGTTTTACTGTTACAGCCTGCAAAGTTCCTAAAGATACAAGTCATTTATGTACAGTACCAACCTAAGCAGCGACCTCATTTCCCTTCTCGTCTGTTCCAACCACTACATAGTCATTCAGCATCATCACTATACTAATCACCAGGCTGATCACCTGTCATCATCTCCACCTGTTTCTCACTGGTTCATGCCTTAAGTTAGATCTGGCCATTAAGAATGCACGCTTTTGTCCCGCAAGATCCCGCAATTTGGCGCGCCATGCCGCGAGATCCCACAAGCAACATTCGGGAATTTAAATAAATGTGTTGTACACAATACTTCAGATTGAAACATGACTGCTCCCTACAGGTAATGAACAGCATTTTCACAGCTTCCTGCAAGCAGCCGCGGAAGAGCGCGAGATCCCTTTTATCAAAACGTGCGTTTGTAATGGCCAGATCTGTAAATAATTCATAGTTCACTGTAAAAATAAGTCTTACAGGAAGCCTGGAGAACTATTCCTCAAAACGTCAATAAAAAGGCAAAACATGAAGGAATGAGGATGTGATAAGAAATTGTGGATGATAGTGAATGTTTAGTTCTACAGCACATGCTGTACTTCTGAAATAGAAGGAATGCTGAGCATAAATAAGCATTTATTTACTAGAAAATTTGAATCAGACGAGGGTGGAAAGAGCACCGTAATTAAAAGAAAAGGGAAAAACAGGTTAAAAGGAAGGCAGGAACATTAACAGCTGGTTAAATGGTTAGTCATGGAAGTGTTTCAGTTTAGTTTTTTTTTCTTCAGCCAGAAGCAGCTCATATGCTACTTGTGGAATTAACAAGTGTGTAACGTGTCACTGGCTTGTTTTGAAGCGTGACTCGCTTCATTCATTCACTGTTTGTTTTCTAATTAGGAATTTAACATTCAGGACATCTTCCCATCCAAGTGCTCTTGGGATGGGCTCGCGATCAGGTATGAATTTTGTTTTAAGCAGGTTTTTATGACAGTATATACAGCATGTCACTTACAGACAGGACTTCTGCTGTTGCATGTCGAATGGTGCTGAAGCAACATAGTTCTTGTATCAATAAAGCCAGAGCAATATCAAGGTCATATCTGACTACTTTAAACATTACTATATTTATAACATAATTTTTTTTCTTAATCATCTGGTCCGCTATTTAAATCCGCTGTGGTATGTTTACTTTTATAGCTTGATACTAGACATGGGAATCACCAGGGAACAGCCGATTCGATATGATCACGATACTCATGTGCCGATACCTTTTGTATTGCGATTCTGTTAATATCATTCATTCATCTTATAAACCGCTTATCTTGTTAGACGCTCGTGGGAGGCCTGGAGCCTATGCCAAGAGACTTTGGGCACATGGCGGGGTACACCCTGGATAGAGTGCCAATCCATCACAGGATATTTTGCTACATTTCTAAACAAACTTAGCACATAATTGCTAATTAATGCTAATCAGGATGTTGTTCTGCCTGCCAATATGTGAATAGTTTAGAGCGTTCCACGTGTAGCATTATAGAGGAACTGCAACATTTTACTGTCTCAAATGCAAACATATATAAATGTAAAAATCTTTTTGAAAAAACCTATTTTGGAGTCACCATGAATTGACACCCTGAAGAATAACAACATGTAACAAACTATTTTCCCCCTATCTCCACTGAATAAACCTCCGTGTCTTCAGGTAACCTAACCAATAGCCTCTATTAATCTGTCAACCATCGTAACCCAAAGTCATGTAAATACAGATCTTTTTTCCCCCTACTAGCGCTTCAAACCACTCAGATACGCAGCCACGTTCACGCAGCTCGGAGGTTACACACTTATCATAACCAGCCAGTCTACGTATATTGCTGTCTGAACGGATCAGCTAAACCGTACTTCATCGCCAAATCAGACAGGAAGGCAAACACGCAAACATATCGGTGCCCACAATGAATAAATAAATCACATTGTAGGTGAACAAAAAGGAGGAAGGGAAGAAGATGGTTTAAAAAAGCAAAGGAGGGAGATAAACAAGACGCAGGAGACTTAATAAAAAATTGTGACGGAAGGATTAAAGAAAGGATAAAATCCTGGAGCCTCCCGGTGACTGCATAGCCTGGCGGTGAAAACTAATAAAGGCAAGACCATCTGACAGACACCAGCAATAATGTGTGTGTGTGTGTGTGTGTGTGTGTGTGTGTGTGTGTGTGTGTGTGTGTGTGGATAAAGAGCTTCTGATAAGGCTTGAGTAGCCCATTCCTGGTGTGTGTGTGTGTGTGTGTGTGTGTGTGTGTGTGTGTGTGTGTGTGTGTGTGTGTGTGTGTGTGTGTGTGTGTGTGTGTGTCAGAGCCAGAGCAATGCAAGATCATGGAATGTACACAATGTACTGTACATAATGGCATGCTGTTACAGGAAAATAATCAATGTTCTAAATACTAATTCACCAGTACTATATCCATCTATCTATCTTGAACGCTTCACACATTTCATCTCTTTATAACTCATTTTAGATAAATAATCTCAACACTATATGAACAAGGTAGTTCCTCTTATCACTTACATTAATGCATCTATAATCAGCAGTTCCGTCACACCTCCTTCGTCCTGGAGACCTCTCTGTGTCACAAACGTACTGTACGGCCATGCCTGAGTGTTACAGAGCACTGATACTGATACTGTATGGAGATTTCTTTCTAAAATGCTTCAGTGGAAATGTCATATAGTCATACAGTATAATGTCATACCATATTCCACATCACATCACAACATGCTTAAAATCAGTGTTTCGGTTATGTCCTCATGAAGTGTTTATGTAGATATAAAGTAGATGTTTATGGTAATGTTTTCTTGCACTTCCCCTAGATGATGTTAAATATCCCAGGTTTATCTTTCCATGGTCTGCTTTATTCCTCTTGATAGCTTATATGGCTCCTAGAACCCTTCTGTTTCCTCGGAACCCTTTTGTTTCCCCGGATTTCTATAGAACATCGACCAGCTTTGATGTAATAGACTCAGGAAATGAATTACTGCTTATATGCCTTTTGTTCTGTGAATAAACTAGAGAATATCAGACATTGCTTTCACTGCATGCTGTGTGCGTGTTTGGAAAAAAATCAATTCGTTTATTCTTTCAATTTGTGACTCTTTCATCACTGACACAAAAAAAACATATATTATATACAGTACTGTGCAAAAGTCTTATTAGCTGATTTACTCAGAATACTTTACAAATCTGTATCGAACA
This sequence comes from Clarias macrocephalus, assembly GCA_011419295.1. Lineage (NCBI taxonomy): Eukaryota > Metazoa > Chordata > Actinopteri > Siluriformes > Clariidae > Clarias > Clarias macrocephalus. The sequence goes on from JAAGKR010002166.1 coordinate 32,340, forward strand.
CTACCGCTTATGTTCAAGCAAAGAGTTTCCACAGCAACTATTGTCCGTTTATTGTTTATGTTATTACTTAATGCTTTTTATAGAAGTTTCTTTTAATGTAGAAATGTTTTCAAAAGCATTATTGCATATGGTTTTTGTTTGGATGTTCTCAAGACTTTTGCCTGTACTGTACATAAAATAACTGTTAGGTTGCTGGAGAATATGAGTTCTTTTGGTAACTTCATCACACTCACTCCTTTCTGTTTTCATAAAAATAAAAAAAATTATATATATATATATATATACATACAGTACAGACCAAAAGTTTGGACACACCTTCTCATCCAAAGAGTTTTCTTTATTGTGTTCTTTACTGTGTTCTTTAGCCCAAACGCGTCTCTTCTGCTTGTTGCCTGTCCTTAGCAGTGGTTTCCTAGCAGATATTCTACCATGAAGGCCTGATTCACACAGTCTCCTCTTAACAGTTGTTCTAGAGATGTGTCTGCTGCTAGAACTCTGTGTGGCATTGACCTGCTCTCTGATCTGAGCTGCTGTTAACCTGCGATTTCTGAGGCTGGTGACTGGGATGAACTTATCCTCCGCAGCAGAGGCGACTCTTGGTCTTCCTTTCCGGAGGCGGTCCGCATGTGAGCCAGTTACTTTGTAGCGCTTGATGGTTTTTGTGACTGCACTTGGGGACACTTTCAAAGTTTTCCCAATTTTTCAGACTGACTGACCTTCATTTCTTAAAGTAATTATGGCCACTCGTTTTTCTTTATTTAGCTGCTTTTTTCTTGCCATAATACAAATTCTAACAGTCTATTTAATAGGACTATCAGCTGTGTATCCACCTGACTTCTGCACAACACAACTGATGGTCCCAAACCCATTTATAAGGCAAGAAATCCCACTTATTAAACCTGACAGGGCACACCAGTGAAGTGAAAACCATTTCAGGTTGAAGCTCGTCAAGCGAATGCTAAGAGTGTGCAAAGCAGCAATCAAAGCAAAAGGTGGCTACTTTGAAGAACCTAGAATATGACATATCTTCAGTTGTTTCACACTTTTTTGTTATGTATATAATTCCACATGTGTTAATTCATAGTTTTGATGCCTTCAGTGTGAATCTACAATTTTCATAGTCATGAAAATAAAGAAAACTCTTTGAATGAGAAGGTGTGTCCAAACTTTTGGTCTGTACTGGCTATATATACATTTTTTTTTGATTGATTAAGTTATACAGGTATCTGTTTGCATCAGACGTACATTGCTGCAGTTCCTCTATGATCCTACAGGTGGTGCTCTTTAAAGTATCCACACGTCAGCAGACGGGACAGCTGTCTTTTCTTTTTTTTTTCTTTTTTTAGAAATCTATCGATCTATTTAATCATGCTATTTATAAAATCGCAACACAAATTGAAATGGCAGCTAGATATCGTGATAATATCGTATCATGTGCTCCTGGTGATTTCCATGCCTAATACATATAGAGGTGTGATAGACAATTTGATCGATTCTTCCTTTATTATAAATTTAACCAGAAAGATTTCAGCATTGTACCTAAATGTTCTATCTAACAAAAACATTTTTTAACAAAAAACTGTCTACCAGTTTACCACACTTTCTTTCTTCTCCATTAGAGCCAAGTGAAAAAAAAGTTTCCCAGAGATGAATGGAAACATCTAACATCCACAGTATAGTGTGCGCGCACATGTAGGGGGTGTTTATTTTACACAATCTAAGCTTGCGTGACCTCCATTCAGTCCGAAGAACCACACGAAACACTATATAAATATCACTCTGACTCCTTCCCTGCATTCCCATCACCCCCTTCTTCTACAACATAGCTTTTAAGAGAAGTGAACTCGCGTGAGTGTGTGTGTTGTCAAAGTGACAGTATGTGTGATAACCCTAGTGTGTATCTTGGCACTCCCGGGGCGTTGTTTTTGGTCCCTGCATGGCGAGTTGGAATGTGTTTGGGCTTCAGTCGCGGCTGTGAACCTCCTCTGATACAGTTGGACATCTGTGCTCCTTCCCTCCGCAAAAGCCTTGCCAAGAAGCAGTGGAAGCCGGCGGAGTTTCCCAAGTTCCCATGCACTTCACATTTTCTGTAACACACCTGACTCAATGAGGAACTTATTCCAGCGAGCTAAACTCCAGGCTAAAGTCGTGCTAGGATAACTCCTAGCTTCTGTCTCTTTTCTCACCTTCTTTTTTTCCTCCTCGCTCTTTCTTAGACAGATGTGAGATATTCTTCTGACTCGCTCTCAGAGCTGACAGCAGGACTTCTGGGTCAGGACTCAAGAGATACAGTGTACTGTCTAGATGTGCATGTGCGTGTGTGTAGGATGACTGCTAATCCCTATATCAACACTCGGCTTTCCAATACGGATCTCACATCCGTCTAACAAACCACAATATACCTGCAGAATTATATTGCGTAATCTATACTAGAGGTTTCGCAGGAGTGCCCCGAACAACCGCGGTGGTAACTTTAAACATTCAATATTATTATTCATTGCATTAATCAATTTCACTGTAAGTTATGTTAATATTGCAGAGCGTTAGTTAAGATGCTTGTACGGAAGTAATGGTTCCAAAGACAATCAGATCTGTGACTAAATATGGCTCATTTCACTAGTATACAATCACAATGATGTTAGTTAATGGGTTATATCTGGCAGTGTAGCTTTAGTATAGATATATTGTTATGTTATGTTAATTGTTATCTTATAGTAGGTGTAATTATTATTCTGTAATAATGATCCAGTAATTTTCCCTAAAGGTATATGAGACGCGAAATATCACCTGTTACCAAAAATAAATAAATAAATAAATAAATCTTTCTGACCGACTTTCTTCTGTCTGATAATAATAATAATAATAATAATAATAATAATAAGGGGCGATCAAGTCAAACCGGGATTTGTGATGGAATTTCTCATGAATTTCTCATGTAAACCTTTCAACTATTTTAAAGAAGTGTGTACTTCTGTGAACGACGATCCCAGCCGAGATGGCTCCAGGGCCCACAGCAGCCGTTCCCATCAACATTCAGCAAGTGAAACACCTGATCCTTGAAAAGCGATGGATAACTTCTCGCTAACTTGCGGAAGAAACGCATCTGTCTGTTGTCCACCATATGTATTCATTAGAAATTAACATTAAACAGATGTATTAAACGGAGTGCATTAACACGTTAAAACATTTGATCCTTACAGTCAGAGCTAGTGTTAAAGAAAATGAACACATTCTGACAAATCAGATCAACAGGACAGTGAGAGCATTATCTGTGCGATTAGATCTGAGGCATTAACACTAATGGTACAAAACCACTGACCTACTGTATCATGATAAGAAAGTGTATCACAGTGTTAATATATTGTAATATCAGTGTAATCTATCTAGATTTCAGAACTGAAACATAATTACGGTATGCTAATTTCCATCCATATGGTGCAGCCATTACTTGCATAACTATACATTTGGACACACTAAGAGTGTGGAGGGAGTCTGACACTTTCCATAGATTGTTTGCATGCGTCTGTGTGCATATGTGGCAGGACTGTTTAGGGTCTGCCACGGTGATGTGCTGCTCCAAACGGGAAATGACATCCTTTCTGTGTGAGCCTGCCTTAAAGCCCGGCAGAGCATGTGTGAGAGGGAAAGATAGAGAGAGAGAGAGAGAGAGAGAGACAGAGAGGGGGGCATGGAAGTGATGACAGGCGCAAAAAGAATGAGTAAGAACAAGAAAAGCTTAACACACAAAGAGGGAGAGCAGAAGAGCGACCGAGCAGAGAGGAGGGGAAGAGGCAGGGTGGCAGATGGGAATGAAGAAACGCGTCCAAAGGAAATAATGACTGTAATTAAGAAGTTAATAACAGGAAAATACTAATTTCAGTTAACGCGAAAATGTTTCATTAACTATTACTTATAAAGAAAGGTTTTTTTTTCTGTAAGGAAGATTTCTGGGTGAGTGTTAATAGGTTTGTTTACAGGAACCCTAATTTTCCACTAATAATGGGAATAATAGCTTAATCGAAATATACAAACATGTCAATCGGAGCAGTCCATCCTGAAATTTAATAAACCAATCGGGAGGTAAATATTATCCATGTAAACACTTGATCTGATTGTTTCTCACGTGTTGGTATAAGTATAATCTTTCTGCACATTTGCCCCTCATGGTGACGAGGTGACGAGTTTCCAGGACAGAACGTTTGAGCGTCTCTGGCTGAGGCCCATATAGTAAAACATCTAACCAATCATATTGTAAATGAGAGGAATTTCTTGTAGCCAATCATAGCACAGAAGGCGGGTGTTATCAGAACAGAAAAGATGGGAAGCCTAAACTAATCTAATCAGCTTGAAGAAACTTTATGCATATAAACATAGTTAATGTCCAACAGTGAATAAATGGTTCAGAGGGTGTGAAATGACTTCATTCAGGGACAATCTGATCATTTTGATTCATACATATTTTCTCATACTCAATTCCATTTTTTTTTTCATTCTGTAAAGCTGCTTTGCGACAATGACTAATTACTGTATGTTAAAAGCACTATATAAATAAAGTTGAATTGAATTGAATTGAATTTCTGACATATAGGATAAAAACAGCTAGGATCACTCACTGCTACTTCCAAAAATCTCTTAACAGCTACAATCTCGCTACTTAACATTCTCTCTATTTTCTAATTATGGGGGCAAGAGTCACTGAAATGCCAAGATTCCTATAATGATTGTACCAACTGGGAACTGGGAACAGCGAGGCGCCTTTGATTCAGTTCAGAAAAGTTCAACTCACCCCGTGGGGGACAAAATCTGCACAACATCCTAAAAGGACAGAAAAAGGCAAATCGGTTCATCTGTGTCCTGACCTTATTTGGCCTGAGATTATTTGTGGCCTCATTTTTTCATTAGATTAAAAAACATTTCACTGCAGGCTTGCTAGCAAAACTGACAGAGTTAGCGCAATATGCTAAATGTTCTCTACATAAACATTCCAGTTTAAGATGTAAGTACACGCACATCTTAAACTGAAATCTTTTTAAGCTGAACATGCAGTACAGTATATCTGGTGCTAATTGATCGAGACAGTGCTACACACTCGCTAATTAGTTACAATCATTCAAAGTTATTTCCCTTCAAGGGAAACTAGCTGCAAAATCTGCTGCACTAAAATGGTTTCCCGGGCTTTAAGACAGCTGTGTCCTAAGAGGACACGAAATCTTTTTTAGCTCATCTAGGTTATTTCCAAATAGCTTGTATTACTCCAGCAATTTAACAACAACAACAAAAAAAACCTTTGACAACGAAATGCTTCTATTTAGCATGAATAATGCGCTCAATTAATTTCACACATGGTCATGAGTCCAAGAGCAAACACGTGCTAAAGTGTACAAGAGTCAGGTTTTAACAGCTGTCCTCATAACTTATGACCTTGGAACGCTCGGGTGGTGATGTGTACAGTACGTTCGAGTTTTTAACGGGCCGTATCCCTCTGGGCCGCTTTAAGACACAGGGTAATTAAGTCATAGTAATTAACAACCGCCGGCTAACGGGATTGGCCAAAGTCCCTCAGGATCCAGAATCGACTGCTGGACTGGGACAGAGAAGGCGATGGCCTTCGCGACTTGCCTTCTGTTTGCCTCTGCCACTCATCCTTGTTGCAATGGTAAGGGTAAAGCGCATGCACCCAGAACAGCAGCGAGCTAATGGCATTCTAATAATGACGCTGAGGCAGAAAGTAATCTCGAAATCAGCACTTGGTGGATAATGAGGCAGAGCGGGTTCTCCTGGCCCACTGACCATGCCTAATGACGTTGTGACACCGTGAATGACAAGGTACTACAACCTTTACAGCATAGTCTGCACCTTTCTGTGGCATTTCTCAATAATATGTGTTTTTATTTTCAGCAATTTTAGATTTTAATCTGGCACAGAATAAACTGGAAGCACGAGAATAAAAAGTGCTGATGTACAAATATTAAACATGCTTACAGTGCAGGACATCATTGCTAATACTGTATTACATAATAGTTATAAAATGCTAACTAATCTAAAGTCGTCCATTTTCCCGAATGCCTTGTTATGTTAAGACCATCGTAACGGGCACAGATTGCATCCAATATCATTAGCATTGTACCATACCCATTTAACATTGGTCTTTGCAATGCTTATCAGACGCACAGTCAGAGCTGTTTAGCGGCGAAAATAAAGCGGAAAAGGAATGCAAGTGGGAAGAATTCGGCTCTTAGGACCTTGGCAACTTCAATGTTTATCAATTAATTTCGATCACAGGGACAAATTTAGCCACCAGGCTGTCTGTCAATCCTCCCACAGTAAAACCTGTTTCATGGTTAATTTAATATAAACTGATCTCCCAAAGCTAGTCAGGGTAGCAACAGGAGGGCCAGTTCGAGAGTGTTACTGCAAATCTCTGACGAGTCCTGGAGGCGCAGCTTGTACGCCATCAGCAGTGCACCTCTTGCTTAGCCCTGTCTTTTGTACAGCAGGGGAACGACGGGGCAGTTAATGTAGTCCAAACACGCTCTCCAGAAAACAGCATATGTACGCCAGAGACATCTCCACCACCATGTATGGTTATTTCCCCAGTGTGTTTATTTCATCCCATGAGTCATCACAAATGCACTGTGTTACTGCAGCAACTGAAACTGCGCCAGTCAGACCAGACATAGCTCAGGCAGCCAACGGAGATGACAGCTGCTGACTTGGTCGCTCTCTTCTCTCTGGGCCAAAAATAAGAAGAATCAGTTATCTTGCCCCGGCGGAGGGTTTGGCAAGGTGTTAGCTCTGTAGGGATCCCTAAGGCAACAACTTCCAGCAGGAATAGCCATATACACAGATACTAAAACTGCTTTTGACAAGCAAGGCCAATATTCCTGCTATTCCAACACTAGCATTTCATTCATTCATTCGTTGTTTGCTTTTCCTGCTGGGGGTCGCAGTAACAACACGTCAACCCCAAGCCACATATTTCAACTCCTTCTGGGGGACCCCCAGATGTCCCAGAGCAAATCATGAGATATAATCTCTGCAGTCACGGGTCTGCATCACCGGATACAAATCTAACTGGAACTGATCAGGGGGCAGGCTTTCGATGAACTGGCAATCCAAGGTAAGGGACACAAAATGGTAAAGGCACTAACATAATGATACAGCAGTCTCTCGACACCAAGTTTGTAACATATTATTTCTTACCAAACGTTAATACACGTAATGGGGATGTGGTGGATCTATATATAGTAAGGGTTGAAGGGCATCACAAAGATTCTAACCCATTCACATCTGGGGCAGTTTGAAGGAGCGAGGCCTCTTCCAGCATGTTTGGTAGATGGGATTTTTAAAAGTGGAAGTATTCAGAAGTAACCTATGGGAAACTTGTAAAGATCAGAAGTGAGCCTCAGACTTTGGAGGAATCTAGACTATCAGCTAATGCACATAAGGTCCTAGTGAATTTCCACAAAATACTTTTGAATCCTGCTCTGATGTTGGTCTGCCAAATATACCAGGTTTCTGAAGCTTACAAGCAAAATCACATAGAATGGTTTCCTTTCTTTCTTTTTATTTTACCTTGGCTTTCCCAGTGCTTTGCAGGATGTGCACCAGGGCACAAGCCATCTCCTCTTTGTTCTTGACACTGATCGCTGGTTCCAGCACAGAGCAGAGCAGCATGTAGTTGTTGGTAGTGTATTCAGCGAACTCCTTATACATCTCCATTGGAAGGATGTTCATACTTTGGTAGCGCGTCTTTACCCGGATCGTAGGTCCCGCGGTCTTCCCCTTCCCTGGGTTCGGTGTGTTGACGGGGTACCACTTCTCAACAAGTTGTCTACTGGTCACGCTTTCTACTGGAATGTTCACCAGTCCGATGTAGTTGTTCTTGTCTTTTTTCTTCTTCTTGTCCGAGTCTCTGTAGACGTGGACACTGATGTTTTGGACGGCAGGCAGGTTGGTGAACTCAAAGTGCTCTCCCCAGAAGACGTTGTCTGCTTTCAGTTTGCTGGAGGTGCGGGCATAAAGGGCATCATCCAGACACAGCTCGCAGAAGTACTTCTTCTTGGGCGGTAGGTCTTTGGCTTCGATCACCCACAGGCGAAGGGTGTTCTCTACCCGACGGCTGTTGTCCTAGAGACGAGAGCAGAGACAGAATGAGGTCAGAGATGCATTGATGCATGGTGGTAGGTATGTGATATACTGTAATATTCGACATTGCTAGTTTGGATTCTACTGCAGTCTGAAATATCACCCTGCATCTTAGCTCTCACAAATCATTCTTAATATGAAATGGGGTTTGCCAATCTGTCTTTAAATGTGCCAGGAGTTATCTGGTAAATCATAGCATGTCTTATTTTATTAATTATTTTTAATAACTTTGTGATAATACTGTAAACCAGTCAGACAGTTATTGAAAATAAAAGGGAAAAAATATACATACATTTAACCCAAGAGTAAAACTAAACCATTAAAGCTGGATTTGCTGAATGTGAATTTTCTCTGGCCCTATAACTCAACACACTTTTCCAGTTAAATTAAAATTACATCAAATCTGAAAAATGCTTGCATTTGACATCATTAGAGAAAGGCTGAAAGACATAAAATATTCTTGTGAACAGTAAAAAAAAAATGCTGTCATTAGCTGTTAGGCTGAAAAAGATGCATGCTGCAACACTGAGTTTTGGGTGGTGGGGGAAGCCAGCTAATGTTGAGAATGTAAATGAGGAAGAATCTGTGATGAAAAGCAGAAATACACCTCTATCAGCAATTCAGTTTTAAATAAGTTGAACATATCACTCTCAAGCTTGTTAAGCAAGTGGAGTCCTTCTTAAATAATGCACCTATTAATGTGGGAAATTCTTGAATTGAATTCCAGAGCCCTTTAAAAAAATACGTCATTTTGTTGACGGGCAGATGTGGGGATTCGGGACCAGGGGGAAGGGTGTATAGGGAATGGGATTGTGACATCAAGACCACAAGGCATTACAGGATTAATGATGCGGACACACGATACAATAGATACCGAGTAGTAAAATCAGTGCAGGCGGACGATGCAGGGGTAGTTGTGTGATGGTGGCGGCCGTTGAGTGGTGGTTATATTATCCAGCTGACAAACACTGTGAAATGGTGACCACCCATGTCAGATTGATGAATCCTTAAAAGAGTAACCATTTGATATCTTATGTAGAACCAAAGGGCAACCTCCGGTTCTGAAAAAATTATTTCAATGTGGAAAACATGTAGTTCCTTGATTGACCACTAGGTCCAAATGTGAGTCAATCCACATGGAATGCCATATTAAAACAGCCAAATTTACTACAGAAATAAACATTGGCAAAAAAAAAAAAAAAAAAAAAAAAAAACCCCAGGTAGGAGTATTTCTACCAACAGCCAGGCACTGTTTGCTCTGCCCATTTGCCCATTTATGGATTAACTGGGATTTAGGTGGCGTCAGCTCCTGCCATGATGGTGACAACCAGAGCTCCCACACGGCTAGAGCTTTGTAACTGCTCTTCAGAAAGTCTAGGGGTGACGTCACAGAGGGTTTGTCCAGTTCTTTTTTCATGCAGTCTATGTGCCAAACCCATAACTATATAAAGAAACCGAAGAAACTTTTATTCTTGTGGGTGAAATATGCCACCTTTTTTTTTTTTTTTTTCATAAACAAGGCTGACTTTAGAAGTTTAAAAAACTCTGTTTCATTTGCTGCTTACTGCTACGATTAGATGTTTTCTGTTTTAGATCACTTCATGTCCCGGCTATAAAGGGAAAAGGGAAAGGCTGCATAAATACCTAATGACATCATTTGGTAGTTAAAGTCATTCCCATGGTGAGAAAGTCTGCTCGAAAAAGTAAGTCTTTCCAGGACGTGCAGCCTTCACAGAGGGATGGTTTAAAGTGGTACAAGTGTAGAGCTACAGCTGATTAATATTTAACCATCATTTTACCACATGAAAGGCTGGCGCTGAAGTCAACATTAAATGGGAATGGTAAACCTCTGGCAGGGATCAGACTTTGATGTCACAACTTGAACGCTCTGGATATCTTTGTTTTTACTTGCATGTAGAAAAAAAAAAACCTGCCTTCAAGCAACGACATAAAACTGCATGAACAGGGTAGGGTTTTCAGTTTTGCAATTTGGATTTCAGGTGTTCCATAACAACCGTCATTACAACATAGACTAATTGCTCCAACAGAAGCAGGCTTGTATTTCATCCTAATCAGTCATTACGTCCTTTGCGAGAACAATCTGCTTGTAATAGACGTTGGTTTGTGTCCAAGTGTCCTAAACGTTTATGAAAGGACGCATCCTGAAAATCACTCAGCTAATTAGGACTCAAGGTGTAAATCAGTTCAAGTTTTTTTTTTTTTAAGCAAGGAAAGACAAGTCTGTTTCTGTATCAAGCTCAGAGAAAGAGGGATTGCGAGCAACTCCATGCTCTTCATTGGTATGGCAGGAAGCAACACCGCCACGTGTGTGGTCTACCTTGTTTGGGTGAACGGCTCGTCTGAGGTTCTCCATCCATTTGTCTCTCTCGGCAGCCGAGCGACACGAGAAACACTTGCTTCCTGTTGAGGTGCTCACCTAAAAGGAATGGCAGATATCAGTCAGAGTGCAACCAAAGTTGTATGATTTCAAAATACTCAAAAGATCTTTTTACATGGTTATTAATGACATATCAGGGTGAAGTTCCATGGTTTCTTGTACTAATCCCTAGACAATACAATATTCATTATGTATTGTTCTGTCTAGTTATGTAGTCAAAAAACAAGGTTTGAGACTCTTAGTGACAGTAAAACATTTGAATAGTGTGAACGTTTTAAAGAAGGCCGAATGTCTGTAAATGACAATCTCGGCCGAGGTGTCTCTAGGCATCTGTCTATAGGAACTGTACAGACAATCATTCACCAACACCACTTGCACATGACAGGAACTCGGCTGGGATTATTGCCACATCCCCCGTGCAGTCCTGACCTTGCTTTAATCTTTGGGTCATTAAAGGACTGACCTTTTCCCTAGGACACCAGTTTTTCAGACATAAAGCAGACAGTCTGGCATAATGGGAAAACATTCTACCTTGATGGTATTCAAGAACTAGTGAAACACTAGGATAAGTGCATTAGTGTAGCAGGGGATTATATAAATAGAGAAATAAAGGGAGTTTTAACTCTCATAACTGTCTTCTGTTATCCGTACAATCATAAGTCCAGGATCGACTTGAACGCCCATTGTGAATATAAACATTATGAAAAAAAGTGGATAGTAAGAAATGAGAGATTGTTAAGAAAGGAAATGGCTAACACATTTTCAGCCCAAATTAGGTTCGAAAATCTGAACGCGTCTGCACATTATGAATGTCACACCCCCTTATTTTTGGCCTGCTCCACCTAATCCATCATAATGCGTTCATGTACTGTATGAGTACTAAAAAAAGCGCACTGCACCCAAACAGACATCCTGAAGGTTTTTATTTTTTATTTTATGCAAATGACATAAAAATAGCCAGCAGAATAATAGTGCAAGAATGAAATTACAGCATATGAAGCACAGCTACAGTATGTCAACTGTATAGGATGGTGCAGGTGAATGAAGGCTTGTGTGCTCGTGCGTACCTCGAAGCAGAAGTCCTGACCAAGGATGGAGCTGTGTACGGGTTTGATGAGGACCTCCTCCTCCATGCTGAGGTCCAGAGCTTCCACTGCACTACTGGGACTGAGCAACGACTCGTGAGAGCGCGATTCTTTCAGCCTCGGCATCAAATGAGATCTGAGTGTGAGATAGGGAGAACCAGAGAGAGAGAGAAAGAAAGAGTGACTCAAGAGTGACCACAAACACAAACGTCTTATCTATAAACAGACACGGGCAAGAGAAGATAGACGAGATAGTAATCTCTAATACACAACTCTTGGCACATATATATATTTATTGCACATACACAAACTGTGTGTGCGGTGTATGTAGCTGTTACATTCTTTTTTTTTTTCTTTTTTTTTTTTGCTTGGATATATTTTTTAATAGATATACAGTCTTGTATTTTGTGAAAACCTAGAAAGTAAGATTTTTACAGTTTACAATACCACAGGAAGTCTGTGTAGCTCTAGCTATTGTAGCCATATGAAATCGATATAAATAAAGCAAAGGTTTTGTCTGTACATTGGTCAGAACTCTCTCTTAATGATATCGTTACCTTTCATACAGTAAATTGGAGGAAAAAATTCTGACTTTCTTTCTTATGTAAACCCTCTTTATTGCATTTGTCGTATTTAGTAAATGAAAAATTTTATTTCTCCATTTCTTAAAACTACAAAAGGTAATATTATTACACTAAAGGCAGGTAAAAAAAAAATACTAATAATAATCATGTATCATCTTCGACCCATTATTCCCAGCACTTGCTGCAGATATTAAAAGCTCATATTACCTTTTCAGATCTAATTAACTATTTATGCTTCCTGCAGCACATAATTCTCGGATGAGTCGACCGAGCTGGATACGCTGGAACTTGATGAAGGACTGTGCTAAATTTGAACGTGGTATTTTCAAAAAAGAAAAAAAAATCATCTCTTCATGTGGTATGAATATGTTAATACAGTATGTTATGGTTTCTATGGCAACATCCGACACTGGGACTGTAAGGATTTGTAAGGACTTGTAAAGCTCCACTTACTGTAATGCGAAAATGTGAATATCATATTTAAGTACAAAGAAAATGGAGAGCAGATTCCATAGAATGTATTGACAGTTTATGGTGTCATTTACAGCACGAAATGATCCACACAAGGAACTCACTAAAGATTTAGCTAGGCTCATTTGTGTTCTGTCTCGATAGCAAATTAACACCTAATCTAACAATCTAGAAATCCTGACAGTAGATGCAACACATCTAAAGATTGAATCATAAAGGCTCACGTCTATGTCCGCCCACTTTTATTTGCATTTTTCTCTATGAAGTCTCTATTCTTCTTTCATCACATCATTTTCTGATCTCCATGTTGTCTCATGCCTCTTTCCACTCATCTCAAATGATACCCCTCTGAGACATTGCCCATCATTCACCCACTGAACCCTAAAAGTACTAACTAATTGCTTTAATCTGTGTGTGTGTGTGTGTGTGTGTGTGTGTGTGTGTGTGTGTGTGTGTGTGTGTGTGTGTGTGTGTGTGTGAGTGTGTGTGTTCTTCTTTCCAGCTGGCGGGCATGAAACCAGGCATAAGACTAAAAAGAGCGCCTGGAACCCTAGGGTGTTCTGGATGAATCTCTTTTCTCAATTTCTCTTGAGAGACGGAGGCTTTTTTTTTAAAGACGCGGAAAAAAAAAACACATCCGTTTCCGATATCAGTTTTCCCAACCTGGATGACACAGATGGGAAAACGACAGGGAGCGCTCATTAGAGACCCACAGGTATTCCTTGTGATTGAGCAAAAAAGAAAAAGCGAATGGCCATCAATCATGACATGTGTCTGTATGACGGCAGGATATAAAAGTTTTTTTCCCCCCGCTACATGGGAGAAGTTTTAATTCCGTCTCTCGTCTGGGAGAAGCGTTCGCTCTGAAAGTAAGCGACTGAGGCGACGAATCAATCAAATCATGAAGCCGTGGGATTTATTTCATTCGGCTTTCCACAGGCTTCCCATACCACTTTATCAACAGAACCTTATAAAAGAGGCGGCTTTGTCATGTCCATCATGACAAATAAGATAAAGAAAGTGATTTGCAAGGTTTCTTGAGAGATCTGCTGTTCTTCTGAGTAAAACCAGGGACAGATCAAGAGCCATGGAAGCAACAGGAGACTAATATATGCTAACTCCCTTTATGCTAAAGCATATGATATATAATGATACATGATATAAAAATAAAACATGATATAAAATGTGCCTAACATTTAAAGATCTGGATCACATCCAGTAGCTCCATAGAATGTTTGCATTTTTTTTTAAAAAGGTTCCAAAAAGTTGGAGAGAGACAGAGATTCTGTAAAAAAAAAGACGTCAAATCGACGGTTGTGCTATTTCCTTCGAAAGGCCTCAAACTAGGTTTGTGGGTTCGGAATTGGATCAGTAGCCTGAAATATCCAATAAAACGGCTAACCGATGCAACACGACATGGAAACCGAGATCTAATGAGATCCCTCGGTGAAAAATTCCGTGCTTGATTGTATACAATCTAAACAAACCCCCGCGGTGTGATTGATGTGATGCGCTATTCTTAGAGAGGACCCTGGTGTCTTGCTTGTGTGCTCCACTGTATATGAGCAATACAACAAATGTTAATCTTCACAGAAGTCTTCATCCAGTTTAAATTGTGTCGAAATACCAGTTGGTGTTCCATTTCCACACCGGGTTCATTTCTCAGTGCCCAATTTAGCCGGATATCACGCTAAATGAGTGCAATAAGCACTTTAGGCCAAATGGGGCAGGTCTTGTGCTGCCCCAGCCCTGACACTAATGCTGCCAATGTGGGCTACGGTAACAAGCGTGTTGTATGGCAAATAAATCCGGGCAAACTGTAAGCACATGACGTGTATCTCAAGTCTATGCCGTAGGTCTTGCGTATGCCACATAGCCTGTCATGCACCTCTCCAGTTAACACAGACCGCAACAGCTGTGATTGGTCCATCTGGTGGCAACACATTTCTAGCTTCTATGCTTCTGTTTTTCAATTGAGTTGATCTTCATTGTCACCATCTCCTCGATGTCTACTCCTGTCTCTGTGTTGCAGTGATTTCAGAAAAAGTAACTGTTGTTCAACATCTGTTAGCTCCAACTTCAGCAAGATCCACTCAATTTAATTCGCCCCTGTTTGTAGTACACAAAAACCTCACCAGAAAATGGCAAAAGGACTCAGCACAGTGTCCATAGTAACCCCACCACCAACTAGAGCCATGGTTCCCAGCAAGGAGTACAACACCAACCTCCCCCCCCACCGCCCCAACCCCTCCTCCAATTAAGGGGGTGCCAAAGATTACAGGGGGTGTGCGAGCCTTTGTCTGCTTTGAGGCTGTAAGGTTGCGGGAATTAGACTTGCACACGTTAAATAAGATCATAACTACACACTTACAGTGTAATTAAAAGTCTGCATAGAAAACTACATGATCACTCTCAATCCAGCGCACAGTTACTGTATAATGCGAATATATAAACCAGACTTAAGAGTTATAATAAACTGTAAAGAGTGGAAGAGGGAAATGTCATGTGCCGGAGCCCAATTCCTGGAACACTTTGCAATAAATGCCGCCACGGATTCCGTTTCCGAGCTCTCTCGAGTTCACAGGTGTCTGATTAATGATGTACTGTAAAGTCAAGTGTGCAAAGTATCTAAATGACTTACTGTATCAAGTCTTTCTGAACTGTTATGTTGTTTGTTGATCGCCTGCCTGGTTTTATTTATGATCTTTTTTTATTGTTGTATATAAATTCTTTCAAAAAACACACACAAAAAAAACAGACTTTGACCAATTGCCTGTTTATTCCCTCTTGCTTTTTTTTTTTCTCTGTCTTGTTGTGTACACCGGGTTTTGTTTTACTCTGGTAAATATTTCAAGTAGTGCACTGAAATTGGTACAGTACATGCTGTACCTCATTCCTTGAGCGCTGGTTAAGTACAGAAGAGTTAACCAGAACGAAAGTGTCTTATTATCATCCTGCACAAAACAAAATGACAAAATAAATTATATATATATATATTTTTTTTTCCCCCCCAACCATACCAATGGGTCATTTGCAAAAACAAACTGTACTTAGAAGCAAAATAAAACGTTTTTAGACAAAAATTGAGAAAATTTATCTCGACTGATCATTACAACTAAAATATTGTATAGTAAGTTATGAAGTCATGCTCCTGAAAAAAAGGAGTATGTGCTAATGATAGTTATGAATAAATAGATAATAAATAAATATATAAACAAATAAATAAATAAAAGAGATGTCACAAATACCCTCCCTTTCCAGGCATTACCCGATTCTACTATAATTTAGAGAGATGCTCAACAGATAAACTGTTAACTCGGTGAAACCTCACTGCTCTATTTCCAGAGAGGAAACTTCCTGTTATGGTCTGACCATTTCTCTAAGTGTGTGTGTGTGTGTGTGTGTCTCAGTTTTATCAGTTGTTTGGTCATCTTGCGGTGCCGGAGCACTCAGCATAATGAGAGCTCATTACACAGAAAATAAGCCCCGAATATCGACTGCATGAGAACAACACAATAAAGAACATAAACAAGAGAGTGAGAGTGTTTTAAAAGGGGAAAAAAAAGAAAAACCTGTTACATTATTTTTTGAAGAGGGAAAAATATATATAAAACTATAAAATATTCATTCAGAGATGAGGGAAAATCTATTAGTTCTGAATCGGGATTCTTCTGTGTGGCGATTCACATATCACTACACTGATATCTCCAAAATTATAGATTTTATTTTTAAAAAAAAGCTGAACAAGTCGATCAGCCAGTGAATAAAACTGGCTGGTTTTTAGTGTGACGTGGGGATCGGCCGATCAGCCTCAGATATAACCGATTCTTTTTTGAGCGCAGAAGCTTCTGAGTGACGCAACAGACCCGCGTGGAAGCCTCACAGTCACACAGCTGTGATTCAACCCGCGCGCTCACTGTCAAGTTGAGTTTTGAGACTTTGAAAGAGGTAAAACATTGCAGTTTCTTTATAATCCTACAGGTGGCACACTCTAAACAATTCACACATTCTCACCCTGTGTGGTAGGAGGGAATTATTCCTTATGTTTGTATGGCAGTAGACAGATATGCATTGCTCAGTAAAAAAATTCTATATTTTTACTTTATTTAATTTGATGTTAAATGTTAAACTCATGTATTTGAGGTTAATTTATATTGTTTACATGCTGCACTTGGTTTATATAGTAAGTGACAAATGTCCTTAATTTTATAAGGAATGTATATGTTTACTCATTAAACTCTTTTAAAGGTTTAAAATTATATCAGAATCAGGGGAAAATGTAAGATCAAAACGAGATATTTATAGAATTGCAATATTTATAGAATCGTCATTTGAATCGAATCATGATGACATCGTATCAGGAGCTGATTGGTAATTCCCATCCTCACTACTGACTGTATATGATGCGGCTTAAACCATTTACTAACATATGAGTTATTACAGCATAAGTCTAAAATAAAGACTTTTTTTTTCTTTCCAAAATTTGGAAAGACATTTAAAGGTAAAAAATTGTTAATTTAAAATATTTAAGTATTTCATTCCAATTCCGAGACCACTAAAAGCCAAAAAACATGAGTCGCTGCACATACACATACACACAGAGGTACTGTAGCACCACTACACCCCAGCACCACTACACTACCTCAGATTCTCAGGTTGGAAGTCATTCTGGATAAGCACATCGGCCAAAATGCTGTAAATATAACATAATATATGTGTGTCCATAAAACACTAAATCTCAGCAGTAGTCTCTAATCATATAGTATCTACAGCTGATTTGACTGCTTTTGTTTGGACCGTTTACAAATAAAACCTTATTTTAACCGTGACACATCAGTTCCAAACAACAACCTGATTAAACCACGGTATTGACAGTGTGAGGAAATAACAACGATAGCCATGTTTATATATCGGGAGGGGCGTTCAAATCAAACCGGGACTAGTCGAACTTGTCTACTTATACTGTTTATACTGTACACATGTTGTAAAAAAACAGGAAGCTGTAGCATTGCCCCGCCCTGAATCTACTGTATAAGGAAGGGTGTGTGCAGTTTCAGCAGGAAGGTTATGTTGTCATCATTGCTTCAGCATTCTTTCGCGTGATTGGATCAGAGAGACAGACGGAAGAACTGGGCATGCTTCAGTGTTTCTGCTCTGCCCAGGTTTTTGTATATGTTTGACCGGACCAACATTATTTAAAAAAAAAAAAAAACCCAAAGATAATAAAATAAATAAATAAATGACGATTCTCCATGGCAACAAGCCATTGGTAATGCTTAATATGGAAAAAATACGACAATATGGATATTCACAGTTTGACTGTGCTCCAAATCGTGCATGTATATACTGTAGAGTTGAACCTACTGTACTAAATAAGAAATATACAACTATATTCTATTGTACAGTTTATAGAAATAGTGCATTAGCCTATAGCAGTCTGGTCAATCTTACGCTTTGAGTGCAGACGGTTTTGTTTGAGGCAAGGACAGTTTCAGTATT
Organism: Clarias macrocephalus; assembly: GCA_011419295.1. Lineage (NCBI taxonomy): Eukaryota > Metazoa > Chordata > Actinopteri > Siluriformes > Clariidae > Clarias > Clarias macrocephalus. The sequence goes on from JAAGKR010002166.1 coordinate 50,525, forward strand.
CAGTACACTAACTGCGTATTGGCTTATTTACGTCGAAGCTTCCATTACCTCTTAGCTCATAGAAAAGCAAAAGAGCACTATTTGTATCCCATTACTCTTGGCTAATCGACAAGGTTTGAGGCAAGGAGGCAATTTATATAAAAATAAACATGCTTTCTTTCCACATTTTCCTGTAATTATGACATTCACAATGAAGAAAAAATAAATAAATAGGAAAACAATCTTCAAAACAACCACCGAACTCTGTTCTGTTCTCCGCACTGAATGATCTCTAGCCATATTAGACTTACAGAACCAATAGGGCATGAAATACAGAAACAATGCATACAAAGAATAAAACTGCTAATGAGTCATCGTTAAAGTACTTCTGGAAGCATTACCCATAATGCCCAAGTTTAACCACTGAGTGTGACTATTTTCACATCGCAAAAGCTTTATTTTGTTTAATGACTTGCCCAACTTTTAGTAATGCTGTATTACAGCATACTGATGTTTAGTTGGTAGCAAATAGAGAGAGAGAGAGTGTGTGTGTGTGTGTGTGTGTGTGTGTGTGTGTGTGTGTGTGTGTGTGTGTGTGTGTGTGTGTGTTAGTGTGTGTGTGTGCGGGCATGTGTGTGTGGACTCAGGGTCACTGGGCAGTGTTACACAGCAGGTTATAAATCAGTCCAAAGAGGCTCAGTGACCCATAACCAACAGGGTCAGAGTAACGAGACAAGCGGTCACTGAAGGGTGATTTAAACAGACAGACAGAGAAAAATGAACAGCAGAGAGATTAAGCCAGGACAGAACAGTATATGTCCTGTCCGAATGTCACATTTCGGGTTCAAACAAAGTTAACATGGCCTACATTTGAGCGTCTGCCCTGGTTCCGGTCATTGGCGGAAAAAGCAACGGTTATACAAACACAAAAGAAGTGGTAACTTCCTGCGTTCTAGTCTACAGCAAGGGATAATGCTCTGCAAACACAGGCTCCAAAAAGGCATGTCCCGGAGGGACTTATTCCTCTTACTACATAGCAATTTCACGATTTTTTTAAATGAATCAAATTACAATCAATTGTAATGTTACAACTTTACCTCTGGCTATAAAGAGAGCTGACACTGGAGACTCCTTCACAAACTTCATCATATCAATAATTCGACATTTCTTTTCTTTTCCTTGTTAAACCACGAATGATCATGTTCCGGCAAATTAGCTGTTGCTATGGAAACAAAAAACTGCATTATAAAGATTTCGTCCTCTACATGAAGTCAAACTGGGATTTGTGATGAAATTTCTTGGGCATGTGTGAAGTCGTAAAAACCGACTTCTGACATTTGCAGAGGACTTCAAGAACAGTTCGATAATTAAACTTATAAATGGTGCAAACGTTTTAAAGAAGGAAGTATGTACAAGAATGATGTTCCTGGCCGAGCTGGATCGGAGCACACAACGTTCCCGTGAAAATTCAGCGAGTGGAACACCGTTCCGGCCATCAAAGCAGTTCCTGGGAGGCCAGCGGTTCAGCTTTGGCGTACTGACAAAACCTTCTATGTTGATGGTGTCCAAGCACTTTTTTCCTACTTGACCATCCCTTGTATATGAAAGAAATAACCGTCAACATCCTTTTAACCAATCAGAATAAAGAACTGAACAGCACACTGGGATAGGACAATATGATATCAATGCACTCTTCTAAAATGTATGGTTATGACAATACTGTATTCTCCATTTTTTATATATAAAAAAAATGTGGTCAATTTATTGAAAGAGCACAAACTGCTAATTAAAAAAAAAAAAGTAGTGTATATATTACACAAACTGCTGACCGAAATGTAGAACTTGTTACATCCCACATGCTGATAATTCATCAGAGCAAGAGTTCAGTTCACTGACAGGGCTGAGAAATAAAGAGCCTACAAATCCTGGGCTGAATCCCAAATGGCTCCCTTTTGGAAATAAGCATTATTTCATGCCCTAGCAGTGCGGTTATACAGGAAGTACTGAGCCATGGGAGCTATTTGTGATTCAGCAAGGGTTTTCCAGCAAAGAGGTCTGAACTACGACGTAATAGCTGTTTTTTTCCACCCTTTTTAGCGGGACTCTCGGGTTAATAGGTTGGGCTGAGTGTAACAGTTTCCCTAAGAAGACGTGGTTTCACCCGTGGCGAGTTGGTACACGATTCCCAGTCTCTGTCTCAAGGGAGGGAAAAAGGGAAAAGCATTCACACTTAAAACAGCTGCCTGGATGACTGCTAAATGCTAGCAAGTTAATCGGGATAGTCTGGATTTATATAAACAGCACACAGTGTCATGACATCTTATCACACAATCTGACTAATTATAGAGGAAACCAGTGAATGTGTAGTTAGGCAGGGTTGCCAAATCCTCCGCCAACTGCATTTTTGGGTCTTAAAGGTCCTATATTGTACTGTTTCATTAACAAGTTCACACAGCAAAGTGTGTTCACACAGCAAAGTGTGTTCCCCCTTATTTATTTCACTCCTCCTCCATTCCAGCATTTATGTAAATGAGATACAGCTGAGCCACGACCCTCCAGAGAACATCAGAGCTGAGCAACAAGCTGGGGGAGGGGCTTCTTTTTGTATGAGGTCACAATAGGTATAAAATCAAAATAAAATAAAAAAAAACTGAAAAATAAGGAACAAAAAAAAACTTTTTTTTAAATGTTTGGAGATCCATATGAATGTCTAAAAATGTCCCCTGTGATGAATAAGGCATCTGGGGACAAGAACAACAACAGGGTGGCGCGACGCAGCTAGACACAAAGCGAACTTACTGTTATTACTTACTTATTTACTGTAAGAACAATTCCAATTTTTTTTTCATTAACCCATTCATATTTTAATTTATTATTGTTATATTGTTGTAATATTAATATGATTAACACCTTCTGAAAAGAAGAAATTAAAAGGACCGTGCGATTCTGAAATCGATCTTATTTGTTTCAAAGGGCATTTCAATAGACGTGCAAGACATATTAATAAGACAACGTCCTTTTGTTTCACACATGTATCTCATGTCAAGAAGAAAAAATGAATCAAAGCCAAATGACATTGTTGCTTTACATTTTTTTTTTTTTTGCATTGTGTAAACCATCGCCAGATGTGTCCCCTGTTTGCTTTTATAGAAAGAGAGGATACGACGTCATGGTGAGAACAAATGTAAAGAAAAAAAAAGAAATGAGGAGAAAAAAGACGAAGAAGAAGAAAAAAAAACACATCCCAAACGACTGTGACAGTACCGTCTGGCTCCACACACTCACACATTTGTCTTTCTATCCCTGTAAGGACCTTCCATTGACATCATTATTAATGCAGGTGATTAATGTGATTAATGCTCTGCCTCAAGCTCGGGAACCGAACGGGTTTTTGAGAACCAGACAAATGTCCCCACAAGGTCAAAACTGTCAAATATTCCTATCCATGTAAGGACACACCCACACTCACGTACACCCACCTCCCACACACGCACACACAATCACAAACATACAAAGTGATTGAAACCAGCGCTGTTCTCCCAGAGGAGAAATCTTCACATGAAGACTAAAGGTCACTCCCAGATCTGCGATCATGGTCATATCTGCTGGTTTAAAAACAGCATAAAAGGGCAAATATTTAAAAAAAAAAAAAAAGAGAGATGGATAGAGCGAGAGCATCAGGAGAGATAGATGTGTTCGCTTGTGAAACACTGCGTATGTATAAAGATGTCTCAGTAAACATTATGTCTCCTTCCTGTCTACTGTAGTTGTTCCTCTGTGTATTTCTCCCATCATTTATTCAGTTATTTACCCATCCTCTCTCTCTCTCTCTGTCTCTCTCTCTCTCTCTCTCTCGATGCGTATGTATGGCTTAACACATGGACTGCTTCACAGCTACAACACATATTAAAGCTGCCAAAAGCTCCATATTGCATAAATAGAGGCAAACACAAGCTGTAATCTGAGGTTTCAATATTCAACACATAGTAAATAGGTTTCAACAATGCACCTAACACACACACACACACACACACACACACACACACACACACACACACACACACACACACACACGCTCACAATGTATGGCCTTATCATAATCATTGTTGAGCTCTTAGTGTTTATTTACTAGCTGGTTAAATGCTAACCAGAGGAGAAATTAGAGGCACTTCCTTGTGTTTTCATACACACACACATACACACACACACACACACAGCCACAAGTCGGAAAGTAAACCCTGCTAAGTCTACATGCTTTCCCATGCAAGTTACACAAAAGCAGTACATGTAACACACCGGCTTCAAGCAGGGACTAAAATGCAGCGTATATGATGTGCATGTATAAACTAAACAATTTTTTAAAAAAAAGGCTTAATATGTTTTCATACTCACATGACATTGAATTCCTTTCTTTACTTTCATCCTGCATGTTACATTCTCATATAGCACTCCCCTCATGTTATTCGCTTAGAAGAAAACATGCAAGAAAAATCCATATGAAAGAATGAGACTTTGGGTCACCTGATTCGTTCTTCTGAAACAAGATGAGAGAAAGTGTAATTCCTGGGCCAAGTCAAAAACATATCCTCATATGCCCATGCATGGCCTACATTCCAGGCAAGTATACTCATGCCTCGAAGATAGAAAAACATCAGACGGAGAGTAAGGAATTGGGGTGGGGGTGAGGGGGCGGTGAGAAAGAAGGACAGGTAATGAGGGAGACGCGGCGGCACGTGTAAACTAACAAGCCTGTTCAAAATCTCAGATTTTTATCAAAACATCGTACAGTATCTGCATCTCTCGTCTCTGTGTACTCGGTTATGGACTCGGCTTGAAACACGCTCACATAGAGGCGTGAAGATAAAATGGACGTTTGCCTGTAAATTGTGCATTATCTAACATTTTCATCTGACAATAAGAGAAAAAAAAAACGTTATCTGTTATAAAAAAAATGAAGGTATTTTGAGGAGTATGAAAATAAATGGAGAATAACATAGCAGTACTGTAACACAAATTGTGAGCTACAGTATGATGCTACAGTTACACACTAACTAGCTAGCCTAACAACATGCTGGCCCAACAGTTCTTTCACTTTACACTTTATCCTGCATACAGAGTCGCAGGGGTCTACAGCCTCTCCCAGGAGACTTAGGGCACGAGGCGGGGTACACCCAGGATGGGGTGCCAACACACACTCACGTGTCACTCACACACTGCAAGGAACGCCAGTTAACTTTATCTCCGTGTCTTTTGACTGTGGGAGAAACCGGAGTATGTGGAGGAAACCCACCAAAAATTCACATCCAAGACAGAAATAGATATACTATTTCCAATTAGTAAAAACCATCTAGTGATTTAATTACATGATAATTATCCATATTGTAATTTGCTAGAGGTTTGCTAGCAGCCGTCGCTGTTTGTTGCTTTCATCATCTGAAGGTCATTGAAAGAGGAAAAGTAACATATTGCATTCATTTTTCTGTGTCTACCTATCAGCCATAACACTAACACCACTTCTAGTTGAATAGAATTATACATGATCAATTATATACCAGTAAACTGGTGACAGGATCACGAGCACCCAAGGCTCATGCACACCTTATGAATTCATAATGCAGAAGGTGGGATTCATCATTAAGGATGGGAAGCATAATCCAACCTCAAAGTTAAAGCTAGAGAAACTTCTTCTCCCTCTTCTGTCATATTAGCAGCAATTTAATCACCTCACAGCGGGGAGAACCACTTTGCACATTTTCTGATTAAATGATTTGTACATGTAAACACACATCTTGTTAGATCAGCGTCCATGCAAACAATTAAGTTGTAATCTTTAATCGGAATGATCTCACTCGATATCGTCCATGTAAACATGGCTAATGATGAGGGAGGTCAATTTAATCGGGATCAATAAAGACACTGTCTGTCTATCAATCTATCTAAATGTATAAATGTCACAGCCCAAATTATGGGTTGAAAATGACTAAATGACCAATCTGAATTTTCTCTTGCTATTAATATGGATGCAAGTTAACCATGGACAATAGGTAACCGAAAAATCACTTGTGTTACTTCTTTTAAGACCTGAGCCATTTTTGACGTCTAAGTTCAGCTGTCAAATTGTCTTGAAAAATGTTTCTTAGCGTAACTTGAGCTTCACTTCATTTAAGTTAATATAACTATTCAAACATCCTTTTCCCCACGAAAAGACAAGAAGAGTGCTTTTTCCCTGTGTCATCATGTGGCTTTAGTAGTACGTAACCGCTCATAACCCTCCAGTCCCTCCTCATCTCTCTCTCTCCCTCTCTCTCTCATGCTGAATTCATCCCTTAATCCACCCACCCGGAAATGCAGCTTACCCCCGGAATCGTCCGGAGACGATATAAAGTACACAGGAGTGCTCACACATGTGTCCACACACACACACACACACACACACACGTGTGCGCCATGCTGTGTGTGATTCGATTATTGATGAAAAGCGGGGGAATTTTCCACCAAGAGCTTTTCAACACAAAAGCCAAAGCCTGAGGGCACCTCAGCCACGCTGCATGTTTAATTCATGTTAGCACTCGGCAGTAGGTGAGGAGCTTGACCCACACGCTCACACACTTTTAATATATATAAAAAAGAAGAGTCCAATTCAAAATTGGACTTAGCTTCCTTAGGAATAGCTACCTGCTTTTGGCAGAGCTGAAATTAATTACACAGATGAGATGTGACTTGCTACCACAGAGCTAGTTTGTTTGTTTGTTTGTTTGTTTGTTTGTTTTTTCTTTCATAAAATTTGTGAAATCATTTTTAAAAAATAAACTCTACATGTGAGATGTGTGAGATATGTGTGTGATATAAACTTTTATCAAGAATACCTGGTGCGCTAGTAAGCTAACAGAGCTAGCATTACTGGACATGACCTAGCCGGCAAGCTAACCACTTGGAAGAATGTGAGGTAGAGGAGCAGAGGTCGTTTAGTTATGTCTTTTAAACAATTATATCTCTGAATCAACACTAAATAGGCATTTGTTTATTCTTAAGTTATGCATTTTTTCAGAAGAGAAGCTGAACAACAACAACCTGGATACAGTTACAGTAGATAAATCCTTTAGCTGAATAAATCTGACAGGTTTTGACTGCTATTAGATAAACACTGAGAATTTATCAACTGAGAAACAGACTCTGATATTAAAACGTACCAGTGTGCATCTGTGAAACATATATATACCCTAGTTCATTAACTAGTTAGCTAAATATTTGGCATGGGAACATAAGCAATTCATTCAACAGAGCATATATGTAGTAACAATAGCAGTATTTTCACACAGCGTTGCATAAATCCATGCTTAACTGGCCAGAATGCTACACATTGATGATTTACTGTGGTATGTACTACTGTATAATGCATTATGATAAAAATATACTACATAACATAATATACCGTAGTATTACCTTGGTACTTCGGACTTTACCATGGTACATTATAGGACTGTATAGAGTACTTTGGTAGGTGTTTGGCACTTCAATTGTTACCTTGTACTTACTGGGTACCAATTTGGCTCCCAAAGTTCAACAGATATCTAATAGGGTATATTTGTCCTTAAAATTTCCCTCCCATTTTTATCCAGGCTTGGGATGCACGTGGTGGATGCACATGTATCACTGTAGAACCATGTACCATAGTGTAGTATATGTACTATATCGTCAAATAAGAACCATGATGATGTCAAAAATACTAGTGATACTAGGAACCATTGGACTATTGTGGAATTTATACCATGGTTAAAATTCTTATGGGATGGTATGTTTGTACATACTGTACCACACATATCTATAAGTACATGCTACTGATATGATATAGTACAGACAATACCACGGCATTCACCAAAACATGGTGGTACACAACATAATACTACCATGGTTTCCACTGAAGTGCCATAGTACATACCCTGGTACTCTATAAAGTCCTATGATGCCCATCATTGTAATGCCTGAAGTGCTACGGTAATATATTATGGTATGTACTATAGTTTACCATAGTATGTGAAATCTCTTATGGGTGGGGTTGGGTTGGTCATGTGTAGATGTACAGTAGGTTTCTGTAATCAGGTAAGTGCCTGACTGCAATATGAGTGAATTGTAATTACTTTATCTGGGCTGCATGTTTTGTCCGTTGCTGACCGGCAGAAAGCTGAGTCCAGCTTGGCTCGGGTTTCAGCTGACTAACGCATTACCTACAAAATATGAACTAACAAGACATTTCTGAAGAAGAAAAAACAAAACAAAAAGGCAAATCATATTTGCGTCCTTTATGTCTCCTCATCTGTGTTCACCTTTGCGCTTGGTTTATCTGCATCCAGGCTCTCAGTACCAGAATAACTGTTTCCCACTGCATTTGATACGCACCTACCAAATGTATCTTGATACAGTACATATATAACGACTGTACATCATAAATGGTCACGTTGAGCTTCTAAATCAGGAGACTGAAAAAAAAGGATGAGCCAAATAAGAGTGGTCTGTTTGTCTTCATTTGCGTCTGTCTTTTTTTCTTTTCGTTCTTTAGTGTGTGTCTGTTTACATTTCAGTCATGAAGCCTGCACCGTCAATCAGGTTACCAGCTTTACACATGACAGGAAGGCTGGGGTTACTAAACAAGTTCCTCTTTAACAAGCTCACTACGTATCTGAGACAAGATGATCAACGATCACACATACACACTCCCAGAACTGGAGAAGTACCCGTCTTTGTGTCTCTCTGCAAATCAATAGACGGGGAGAGAGATTGGCCATGGCGGCGCAATTATAAAGAGGGAGTGAGAGACAGAAAGATAGATGAGACATCCATTTTAAAAAAAACCTTCACGCTCAAAGGCATGCAAAACCAACCTTTCGTCCGTCCGCAACATTTCCTCATACCAGCTGAGCGTGTAAAATCTCAGAACACAGGTTACGAGATACCCTTGCCTCATCCCTCTACATCTAACTTCCCTACATTTTCATATCTATCTCTCCTTTTTCTCTTTCTTTCACAATGGCAAGCTCTCTATTTCCCATACCCAGGTGGAAGCCAGTGAATGTCAAATGTTTTTTTCCCCCCTTTTTTTCCCACACACATAGTGATCCCCTTGTGCACTAAGGTGACATCTGCATGCATAATGTGGGATGTGTGACTTCTTGCAAGTGTCTGTTGCTCCACCATGGCAGCTTGATTCACACTAATGCCCAAGTGCCTCTGTTTATTCCCTTTCTTATATACGAAAATATCTTAATAATCTTGAAACTGACCTGTGTCTTCCTCTTTTTTGTGTTTGTGTGTGTGTTGTGGTGGGGGGTGTTTCTGAAGCATTCTCCAATGTCCTTGGCGTTGTCATTGTTGTCTTTTTGGGTTGGAAATCGAATTGGTTGCATCATGCTTCCTCGTCGTACACACTACAGGTATTTTCGCCGTCATGTCAATACACTGCTACACCCTGATGTCTGCTTTGCTGACTAAATAAGATAAGCCTTTGTAAATCTCTTGTTGACTCGAGTGGTTAAAAAAAAGAGAGCTGCGCATTGATTCGCTAAATATTATCCAAATGCAAAAGAAAAATTTAATTTAAATACTATTTTACATAACAGAGAATTTTTTTATTTATAAAAAATTTTGCCAAGCACTTAGATACATAGTACTGTACATCCTTGGTCTGTTATAGTATTGCTAATCTAATTAAATGGTAATATTTGAATGTTTGCCTTTATTGCATTTATATACATATGTAACGTAATGCAAAAGTGGGCATAACGTTTTTTTTTACTGACATGGTAGAGGAACTCTATCTCTATACAAAGGTACGACTCAACAGTTTCATTCACAAGAGTTGCGTTTGCACCATGGTTGAACCCAATTCTTTAAAAATCCCCTTTGTCATAGCTGCGTGGTTTGTCCTCAATGCTGTTGAGCTTTCCGCTTCTTCATCCATCTGTGCACGTTGCTCTCGTCAATGGTGACACCTCGGTAAACATTCTGTAGAGTCATGGGAGACCATCAACTGCGATTTTCAAAGAGGATTCCATAGGTGGGTCCAATGATGACGCAGATGCATGACTTGTGATGGAGACTATGTTGAGTAGTACCTTTGTATAGAGGAACAGTTACTCTGTCAGGTAGGAAAAACGTTACACTCACTTTTTTACGCCGTACAGCCCTTGTACTTTTCTAACATTGCAGAAGCAAATAGCATATTTATCATATTTAGCGATGATCAGTACTTGATAATTTTTCCTAATGTTAATTATTTATCATATCATGTTATCATGTTAAATGCTTATCAATATCATTTCATATTTGCTTCCTTTCTATTCGTTCAAGTCATAATCCGACAGAATAGCAGCAAGTCTGAGAGCTTGGCAATGACTGTAAAGGGTGAGTGTTTGAGTCACCCTCATCTTGCGTCCTTCACATTGTGGTTAAGTTTGTTTTGTCAATATGTAGAGCATTCATTCCAGACTTGTATTATATAAAAGGCATTTTACAGCAAAGCGTGTCATTTAAAGATTAAAGCACCGCACCGGTATAGTGTATGAGCAATCAGGAACAACACTAACACCTGGGTCTAAAGTCCATCCTGGTAATAAACTTCAACCAAATATAATCCTAGAAGACAGATCCGTGTGTACTGTATTAAAACCAATACGGTTAATCTATCAGCTCCTTAAGACGGGGATTGACCCTTTGAAACGAACCCCTCAGACCCCATCAATGGCCACAGACTTCCACACTCTGTACACAACTGTACACCTTCCCTATTAGTTCATCAGCTGTTACTGGATAACATGTTTTAAAATTAATAGGTGTTTTATATTTTGGTACTATAATCCAATAAGACAAAACAAAAAAAAGAAAGAAAGAAAAAGTCAAGAAAAAATACCCCAAAGGAAATGTGATTCAATTCGAGTCATGTGTATATTCATGTGTATGTACCAGCAGCTGCAGTTGGTCAAATGAGTCAAATGACCCGGACTATGGTGTGACTGAAAGCCAACATCCTCCCAGAGTAAGCACACACACACACACACACACACATGATTCATACACCATCCCTGAATTTTCCTTGTCAGATGATCTGAGAATTATCGATGGTCAGATGTCCTTGCTCAGCAAACACACACACACACACACACAGAGTGTAAATGACTATCCAGATCAAAGCCGTATTACATCAGTGCTACAATGTTATTCACCAAAGCACTCACCAGGCATCCTCTGAGTCCTGCCGAGCTTTCACAGGCTGGAGAGCAATGACATGGAACGAATGAGTCTAGAATTGGATGAATAGAATGAGGAGAGTGGAGGAGTGCAGCGCTGTTCTCATAGCCTCATTCTTCTCTCTGTTGCTGCTGTGAATGCTCTCTCTCTCTCTCTCTCTCTCTCTCACTCACCTTCTCTTTCTTTCGGTCTTTCTGTCCCCTGCTTGGAGGTTTCCTGCCTTTTACAGAGAGGCGGGGCAGAAACTGAACGACCTCTCCCTCTCTCTCCCTCCCTCCCTCCCTCCTCTCTCTCTCTCTCTCTCTCTGTGTCTCTTTCTCTACTGCCATCTCCTGGGCTGTGTAGACCTGACTCCCTCCATCCTTACTTTTCTTCTTTTCAGCCCAGTCTCTCTCTCTCTCTCTCTCTCTCTCTCTCTCTATCTCTGGCTGCATTCTCATTTTATCTCTATGTTTACAGCTAAAGTCTTCACATGCTTGCACATTCACACCTACACACCAGCCATGTCCTTTCTCTTTCTCTTCCTGTTCAGAGTTTCTGTCTCCATGTTTGGACGTCCGCCACTTTCTCAGCTACATCAGCGCATTCATTGGCGTTTCCAAGGTTTCAAAAGCTGACACAGGAAGATACTAGCTTGCTTGTGCCGGATTTCTGGATGCTATGGAAGCTGAGATGATCCTACATGTATATAAATAAAAGAGATTCGTAATTCGTGGGTGCCAATAATTTCTTAGTATCCAAATTTAAACCCGTTTTAAATAAACAAGATCGGTGATGCTCATGTCTTCAGGCGTTAGATCCTTTTCCGATTACATCTGGATTACATCACCGTCATCATTGCTATGATTTAAGTTTTTTTTTTTTTTTTTTAATCAAAGTACCATACAGCACCAGGTGACTTAAATGCAGAAAGTGAGCTCTTTTTAATCTCTCCATCTCCCTGTAACCTCGCCTCTCACTGTGTCTACCTCAACTTCACACTGTGCTGTAGAGGAAAGTCCAGATCAGGTTCTTCTTCCTGGCTCAGGTTGCTAAGTAGCTCTGGAGCAATTCAAACTCCAAACCACAGGCATCCAACCATGGCAGCAGTTTAAATGATGTACCTCATGTCTATAAGACAAAATGTGTGTTACATACTGTAGGTTATTCTACCACTCTAATGTGCTTGCGGATAAATCCCACGACATACCTTGGTACATAACACAGTATTATGTTTAACAAAGCCAGATTGATTAAAAGTACATCTCGCGAGATTGGGGCAAAATTGGAGAACATTTTTACCCTCCACAGTGTCATATTCAGTTTCAACACATCCTACAGAAATGGAGGAGCTTTCAGCTGCTATAGATAGAAAGGCAACAGTAACTCAAATAACATCTTGTTACAACTGAGGTGTTTAAAAGAAGATGTCTGAAGGCACAGCACATCAAACCTTGAGGCAGATCAGCAAAAGACCACACGAAAACTGAGACTTAAATTCACATAGGCTCACCAAAATTAGACAAGAGAAGATTGCCGAGTCTCAATTTCTGCTACAACATTCGAATAATGGGGTCAGAATTTGGAACAATATGAACCTATTGATCCATCCTACTACTGTATGTATCAAGTTCCGGCTGCTGGTGTTGGTGGTGTAATGGTTTGAGGGATATTTTCTTGGCACACTTTCAGCACTTTTGAGCATCGTTTAAATGCCACAACTCGTTAATGCCCCCATGTCCTTTATGAGCACAGGATAACACGAGGTGAAGCTAAAATCACCTCAAACTGGTTTCTTTAACATGACAACGAATTCACTGTACTCAAATGACCTCGACAATCACCGGATCTCAATCCAATAGATCACCTTTGGGATGTGGTGGAACGAGAGAATCACATCATGGAAGTCCAGCCAACAAATCTGCAGCAACTGCGTGATGATATCAAGTCAATATGGACCAAAATCTCTATAGCAAAACGCGTCAAATTCAGTACTACAATACCATGATGCACCTACAGTAATAATGTACGATTATAGCGACTACTGTATAGCCCCCAGGAGAATTCATTAAAATGTCCATCTATCCTCATCCATCCAACACGTTCTAGACTAACAACGACAAATTGTAAAGATAATCATGTCATTATTAAACTAATAATAACAGTCTTGGCTTTAGAGATGATTGTAAGGAACTTTTTTTTTTATGTACAATAGGCTTGGCATTATTTGTGGATGTTTTCACACTATTTCAGACCTGTACATTTATGTTTTTACTGTAATGCTGTTGAAATTAGATTACATACTATAAATGCATTGTTTGCTCTAAGGCTTTAGCAAATCACAGCTGCTCCTGAAAACCCTATAAGGATTAAAACACTACCCGAGGGCACTAAGTTTATAGGAAAATAATAATCAACAGGGCGTTGGCATGTGTCTCTCCCATACTAGTCTCTTTTCTGTCTATACTAATGTTGATTTGGAAGAAGAAAAAAAAAACAAAACACAGCTCATGGGTCGCCTTGCAGCCCACTCTACCTTCTGACCAATCAGAATAGACAATTCAACACCATGCATTTGTAATGATGAACAGAATGATATAAAGATTGGTTTGGGAGGGAGAAAAAAGACGATTTCTTGTGCGGTAGTAATAAAATGATGGAGCCAATTAAAGTTAAAGGGGAATTTATGAAAGCACATTATGACTACATGACAATTTGAAGCCTCATAAAATCACTAAAAAGAAAAAGATCCTTGAAATGTTAGCAATAAAAACAGAGAGAGAGAAAAGCGGGGAGTGTAGCATGAAAGGGAGAAAAGGGAAGCTGGAGTCCGTTATGGCGAGTCAACAGCAAATCATCATGCAGGAAATTTTTAACAGGTTTAATAGTTTAAGACATCGCACATATATACTGAATTGAATATAAAAGAGTTGTGCATCTGTGTGTGTGTGTGTGCGTGTGTGTGTGTGTGTGTGTCTGGCTTGTGGCTTACAATCTTAAATCTTCGTGTCTGAGATGAGAACACAAATAGCTACAAGGACTGGAGCAAGAGATAGAGGAAACAAAAGAAAAAAGGTGAGAGAATGAGAGAGACAGTGAGGAGAGAAGGGTAGCAGAAGTGAACACGAGACAGAGCAAGACGATGGAATGAAACATTATCTACTATCGACCTCACTCGCTATAATCCTTCTACATTTAAACAGTCTCTTCGTCTCTCCCTTATATGCATCCATCCATCCATCCATCCACCCACTCACACACACACACACACACACACACACACACACTGCTATTCATGCCACGCCAAATCCCTGCCTTTCATCTCTATTGAATCCCCGCAGCTGTTTGAGGCTGGCAGTGTGCTAATGCAAACCCAACATATAATCAATCAAAACATATTAACACTCACTGCAAACTTCCATTCAAAACAGACAGTTCACCCGAAACAACACGAAGCATTTAATAGACCATTTCCACTCCTTGAGGTCCAAGTCACATATTGTAAAAGAAGCATGTCTACAATGTATTGGAATCTAAAAGAAACCTAACATTTGTTATAAAAAAAAAAACAAAAAAACATTCCTTTACAGAAGATATGTGAGCAGCACTCTCTAACAGACAATCTTCTCAGTATGACTAAAGATAAACTAGGAGCTCATCATGTGACCATTTTCACTCACTCATCATCTACACCGCTTAATCCTGTATTCAGGGTCACGGGGGGCCTGGAGCCGATCCCAGGAGACTTAGGGCACAAGGCGGGGTACATCCTGGACAGGGTGCCAATCCATCGCAGGGCACACACACATACACACACACACACACTCATTCACACACTACCGCCAATTTGGGAATGCCAATTAACCTAACCTACATGTCTTTGGACTGTGGGAGGAAACCCACCAAGCACGGGGAGAACATCCAAACTCCATGCACACGCGGGAATTGAACCTGCCCGGGAATCGAACCCGGACCCTGGAGGTACAAGGCTATAGTGCTAACCACTACACCACCGTAGACCATTTTCAATTAGATTTAATTTTATTGGTATAGTTGCAAACCAGTTATACAGAAATAATTAAATAAAAATGGAATGTATATTTTAAAAAAGTATCAATTTTAGCTTTATTGGTTTGTCCGCAATGATCAAGCCAGTCCTGACGGAGGCAAGGAGCAAGGGGCAACCTCAAGTTCTGAAAAAAAGAGTCCAATGCTGCCACGCAGTTCCTCAAATAACCACTAGGCGCTGACTCTAATGTGAGTCAATTCCCATAGAGCCCCATGTTAAAATGCCCAACTGTACAACTGAAATAAACATGTTGGCCTGGTACAGTTTTAAGCCATGAAATTATCCATAATTAGGGGAGTGGTTCAGTTAAGTGACAACTGAGTTGCAGGTGTCAAACCGCTATCTGTCTGATATGCATCACTTTAGCTATCCATCTAACTGGAATCATTGTAGTTTATCTTACCATTAACTATATAGGAGTCGAGACGGGACGACACGTAGGGTATGCAAAGTAATGCAAAGTAAAAAGTGCGTCTAAACTTTTGACTGGTAGCATAAAAAAGAGGGGGATGACCTTTAGCATATGACTGTGTGTGCGTGCACATACTGTATACATACAGTACTATGTGTATATACTATGTGTACCACAATATTGGGGGGCAACCAGAAATCCAGATTTTGTCATACAGTATGTGTTATATCAGTAGTGTTGATAAATTGTCCAAATTTTAGACCACCGTTTTTTAAAATGTTTTTCTACATAAAAATCAAAGTCACTTAGATCTAGCGTCTGTCATTTTAGACAATAAATCTCTCTTTTTATCAGGAAAAGTTTATTAAGCAATACATTCCTGCTGAGATTTGTTCCAGTATCACAGTTTCCTTGACGACATCATTCGTGGCCCAGAGAGAGAGAGAGTGAAAGAGAGAGCGAGAGAGAGAGAGAGAGAGAGAGAGAGAGAGAGAGAGAGTGAAAGAGAGAGCGAGAGCGAGAGAGAGAGAGAGAGAGAGAGAGAGAGAGAGAGAGAGAGAGAATGAACAATATGGACAGATAATAAATTTTATTTTTAAATGTTCCACTGACTTTGGGATTTATTAAAAGTAATGTCACCAAATAATTACAGCATTAATGTTTGATATGCATGATAATATAATGTATTCATGCATGCTTACACAACATACTTTTAACATATTTGCATATTGTTATCAGCAGATCTTCCTCTAAAGTCTGACTGAATGTTCTAATATGCTGCATTTCCCAGGAATGGTTTAAATTCATGCTTAATAGCTAAACTATTGCACTGATGCATGGTGTAATAACAAAACAGTATAGGTGTTGCTTATAAAATCTTAAGGAGTTTTTTCTTTTTTACTTCTTTTTCACACAAATGGTGTGCAATAATCTGGCAGCAATCTTAAAACCAACATCAAATAATGCTACTTCAGAACAGTAAATTTACATAACACCATATATCTCTGGTTCTGCCTTACAGTATGTCAAAAAAGTGGCAACAAATTCCGGTCTGGCCATTCTCATTTAAGGCGTATGATCATGTACTGATCGGATATGCATCCGATCAAGACCACATACAGTATGAAAGTGAAAGTGTTCAGAAAACCCAAAAAAATCTAAATAAAGTCATTTAAGGCTGTAAATGTGAACATAGACTAATGGACCGACTGCGTTGTTATTTGTTAACCAGGTTTTTTAAATCGATTTTAGCAGTACAGTACCAGTCAAATGTTTGGACACAAGTTAGGATTTATTTTCTACATTCTAGATGGATAATTAGTTTGTTCAAAACTATGAAATAACACAAAAACGCCATTAGGGAATTAAGTAACAACAACAGTTGTTATTTTAGGACACGAAGATCAGCTGTTCTGGAATAGTTCCTGCATGTCTCTCATGAAGACCTTCCCAGGAAAGCAAGACCAAAACTTACCTCTGCTGCAGAGGAGAAGTTCATTTAGAGTCATCAGCCTCAGAAATCAGCAATTAACAAACAGCACCTCAGATTAGAGCCATTATGAAGGATTTACAGAGCATAAGTAGAAGATACATCTTCAAATCAACAGTTCGAAGGAGATTATTGCATATTCTGGATGCCTTCAATAGTTTTTTACAATACAGGAAGAAATAAAAATCAGAAAAGACCACAGGATTAGAAGGTGTGTCCAAACATTTGACTGGTACTGTAAACTGGTTCTCCATTCTACCAGTGAAATGAAAACATATTTATTATATTCATCAGTAGAATTGAATATTTATATCACATAAATTTGTTATAAGATCAGTCAGGACACTGTTGGGATTCTATGTGTAGCGTATTCATGATTCAGATGCTGAATAGCATAATGGGGAAAGGGTGAGGATGTGAGCCCCCTGCTGGACAAATAATTCATGCGTCCTATTCACACCAAGCACAACTCACTGATAAAATGTCATCATTAATTTATTCCCTCCATTTGCTACATGTACACACCCATTCATAAACTATGGAAATGCCAATCAGCCTACAGTGCATACACTGTATGGATCCACAAACACAGAATGGAGGTGTGATTAGACCCCTGGCAACACTGCTAATGATAAACCAACTTTCATCCATGATCTATACCGCTCATCATGTGTAGGGTAAAGAGGGGCTTGGATCCTATACCAGGAAACTTGGGGTTCAAGTCAGGCTACAAGCACACATACTAAATTGTGCACTTGGCAATTTGGAAACGCTAATCAAAGTACAGTGTATTTCTTTCTTCTGGGAGAGGAAACCAGAGTAACCAAAGAAAACCCACCAGGCACAGGGGGAACATGCAAAAAGACCAGAGGCGAGATTCAAACCCCAAGGTGCAAGAAGCCCCTCACTATATACCGCTTTATTCTGGGGCTGGAGCATATCCCAGGAGACTTAGGGCACAAGGTGGGGCACACCCTGGACATGGTGCACACTCATTCACACAATATGGGAAATCTGGGAACGTTAATTTGCAAGGAGACAGTATTACAAATAGTATTACAAATTAAGCCAGCATACCACCTGGTTCATCCTTCCTCAACAGACATGTAAAAAATGTTGTGCAGCTTTTAATTTTTTTTTTTTTTTTGTAAACACTGTCTCAATAATGTAGAAGTCATAGGACAAACATGAAGGAATAAAAAAAATCTCATTTTTAAAAATGGGGTGGTAAAACTTTTGCGCTGTATTCAGAATGCAGCTTGCTCTCCATGTTACATTATGGTTGCTAAGATAGAGTAAGAGACAGGGCTTGTAGCTGCTTAAGGCGATTGCTGGAAAGGAAGTCAGGGATAAGCAGAGGGAAGGATTGGAAATCGATGTTAATTGCTGCATTTATGCAATGAAGGAAAAGACGGGTGTAGAGCTCCAAATTAAAGACGAGTGGAAACAGGAGAGACACTCAGAGTTAGGGGTTATGCAGAAGGCATGAGAAAAGCAACCTGGTGAAAAATTTACTCAGTTTAATAATGTTAAATGTCAAAGCCTTATTGCAAACATGCAGGCAATGCTCCAGGGAACATTCTGTTTTTTTCTTTTTTACAAATTTGTATTTTTCAATTAAACAAAAAGTGAGAACCATTTACTGATCTTTTCTAACCTGTTAATATGAGCCGTCATGCATGTCTGTAAACAGGCTGTGATTACAGATGCTAACATCCTCTGATATAAGAGAGGTTGGTGCTAACAGAGCTGTATGAGAAGGTTTGGCAACTGGCAAAGACTGGCTGGCGACACAAAATGCAATTTCATTCATGAAAGACAAAGAGAAGGAAAAGAGAGAGAGAGAGAGAGAGAGAGAGAGAGAGAGAGAGAGAGAGAGAGAGAGAGCTTGTGATCTGGATATCAAATGGAATAAACTGTACCAGAATCTACAATAAGCCTAAAAGTCTAAAAATAGTCTAAAGCCTTTCTCTCTCTGTCTCTCTCTCTCTTTCTCACTCTCATTACAGGACACTTCTCCCTAATTGCACATTTTTTCTTTCTTTTGTTTATGTGGCACATTGACCATAAACAATAATTTTGTGCTATAGAAATGTAAATGTAATATGAGGCGTTTTTTTTTTTTTTCGCTGTACAGTATGTCCTCCCTCAGACACCTTAAAACCTGGCTGTAGAATTCGCTGTTGACGGTCTGGCACCTGGGGATGTATTCTCGATGCAAATGCTTTTCCACTATGAAGACAGTTGCTTCGTCTCAGGGTCATAACCATACACCCAGGTTTCGTCACTGGTAATGATCCTCGACGTGAAGGACAGGTCATCCACGGTATGCTGACAGTACTGCGATGATGCGAGTCAGCAGCTCGGCGACGCATGTTCAAATCACATGTGAGGATTGCCTGGACTGTTCCATATGGCAGCAGTGTTGGGGACTGTTCCTCTCTGAATATTATGCACAAGTTGCCAAATAGTTAGAACATTTCCAGGGGTTGAGCTTTTTGAAGGTCTTCCTGATATCTTTCCCTTCCGCTGTTAAAGCACGTGTGCCATTCAAAACGACTCATTGCTGCATCGCCGCAAACTTGTTGAATCATGTCAAACGTCTTTCCGTCAAATTTGCCAAGTTTCATGCAGAATTTTTTGTTCGCTCTTTGTTCTAACTTGCTGTTCAGGATGACATATCAGACATGTGTTGGACATGGTCAAAATTAGCACCAGCTGCAAACAGTTGTCTTTTGGCACACTGACTTATGAAGGTCAGTGCGTCCTGTGACTACTGTATGTTTGTGAAGCCTTGTGCTGCCATCTGTTGGCGTGTTACAAAAATAGTCCCGGAACCTTTTGATACCACCCCGTAGTGCTAAGAAATTTGCCTTGCTGTTCAAAAATTGAGCAACACACTCTGTGGTATCAAACAAAACAGTATTTACTGTGTATACTGAAGGATCATTAATGTTTTGGTGAAAGAAAGCTAATGCTAGGCACAACACTTTCCTTTCAAATGTGTTTGAATACTAGCCTATTCTCTCTTGCTTAAAGTGCTAAGCATGAAAGCTGTCTTCCCTTTTTCTCTTTTTCTTTTTACTAGCTAGTGAATATGCTGAACATTAAGAAAAAATATCACACCACAAGCCAGGTAAAAACAAACGAGACAGCACTCTGCTGACTGAACTGTTTACAAGCAGATGCTGCAGCCCTTCTGCTAGCAAAGACATGCTAAACTCTAGCAGAGTCCTTTTAGACTTAAAGAGCAAAATAGCAGTTTGTACTTTACATATGTTTTAAATATACATATCACAAATGTTCTTCGTTGCTTAATCTGTAGAAAATCCTACACATACAAGGCTTTGGAGCATTTTTGTTCTGAGATACTTTCTACTGCTAATACTATTAGCATAACAGGATATGTCATAAATCTACACTATCCACATACATAATCCAGTTTAATACAGTAAATGCTTTTGAGATTTGGGATTTTGGTTCTTTTTTTATCACATCATGAAATATGAATTTTATGATTTAAAGAAATACTGATGTATTGGCCTTTCAGAAAAATGTTCAAGCTAGTGACTAACAACAGCAACAACAATAGATGAAATTATGAAAAGAGGCAACATTTAAGTCAAGCGCGAAACTAAACAATGGACATGCTAAGAGCTAATGACCAGACTAGAGAGAGAAAATTTGATAAGTGTATTTCAAGCAGAGGCTTAAGGGTATAATTAGCAAAAGGCTACTTTTGGCAAAGACTATCAGAGTCTAGGTTACAGCTAAATATAGTGACAGGAATATTGATGCTTGGTCATTTCAGGCGAAGAATACTGCAGTGCAAGTTGTAGCAGTAAAGGGGTCATAAAATGGTTTGCAAGCTTGAAGGAGAAGCCGCTATTGTGCACATAGTGGAGGAGTGAAAATTATCCTAACGAGCTTATTCAGCACAAAACTCCGGGGCAAAGCGTACTTGATGATCTTAAACCCCCGTCACACTGAGCCACGTTTCCATTACGTCCTCAAAAAAATTGGCTGAACGTGGCAGGAACGCTGAAGAAACGAGTAAGGACGTTTAGTGCTATTGTCTCCTTTGACGTGGAGCTGCCATGCTGTTTTGGACATGTTGAAAAAAGGCCTGGTGAAGACGTGGTGGAAGCAAGATGCAGAAAGATCTTAATATGAAAGTATCATCGACAGCGTTGACCAGTTAACGACTAATACCTCGTAGGGAATTCCTTGACGGGCACGAATGTGAAAGGTTGGATGGCGTTCAGCCTGATTTGTCATTGGGATATCACTGCATTGTTTCTATGTCAATTAAATTCTTACAACGACCTCTTCAGGCCATCAGCGCATCTATATGCGCTTTTATATGACCATCAGCGCATCTATATCGCATTTAGAGAATTTTGTATAAATACCATTAGTATAAATTCCTCACACCATCACATCACATCAACAAAGCACTAAGCACGCCGCGGTATTTATACGAACCCGCTGGAAGCAATCTCATAAGATGAGATAAGCACCTGATAACGTGGTTCGGATCTGTCGAGAGTGTGATCATGTGCATGATACAAATATAAAGACACCTGGATAGACACATTGAGGAACTGACAGGGAAGGAAGGAACTAGTATGAACAGGCTAGGAAGTAGTATGAACTTGATAAATCATTTTGACCCCATTCTCATTGATATTTTTAGGATGCGGTGGGAACTTCATGGTCTTCGTCGAAGTGTGACGAAGCACTTAAGAACATTTCAGGAAATTTCTGCAATCATGAAACACCCAGGTGTCGGTTTTTGTACTGAAGAAATGTGAGCACAAATGAAAGAGCAAATAGTGCAAGAATATCCGGTGTTTTTTTACACGCCTTACATTTTCACACTACAACTTTCTGAAAGTGAATTTGTCCATTCTTTGCTTTTCTCACTCTATTTCACACTCTCTGGCACTTTACCTCACACTCTTGCCGCACTGTTTATTTGTTGTGTTTGCTCGCTTTTTTTCTTTTCTTTTTTTTTTTCATTTCTTCTGCTTCTGGCAAAGCATGTTCTGTACGTTTCCATTTAGTGGTGTCTACTGGGTGTTCATGCATCAGCTGTAGTTTTGCTTGCATTTTTAAAAAGTCTAAAAGTCAATATGATTATTCTTTTGTTAAGAAGACATTTGTGCAATGGAAGGAGCCGGGACACTTTTCTGGTTTCTCAAACACACAAAAGTCTTTGTGTGTGTGTGTTTGTGTCAACTTCAAGACAGGAAAAAGAGAAGTTGATAATGAATGACTGTTTATAGTTATTATATTTTAAGTGATAACACATGTTTCAAGAACATTACATATAACATTATGTGTAGAAAATCTATGATGCATGACCCTTTAATGATTAAGACATTGTTAGCTTTGATAAATAACTGTAGAAATGAACACTTTGTAATGTGCCGTTCAATATCACATTACAAAGTGTTATGGGTTTTATCTGGTTTTGTTCCTTATGTGGCAACATTTAGAAGACACACTCATAAGAACATTAAAGACATCAAAGCTATCATATGAGAGACGTAAAGTTTTAGCATTATTAGTATTATGAATAATGCAGTTAAAATACAGTTTAGAAACTGTTTATAATAAATGACAGACGTGTAAAATTTCTCAATTAACATCTTCAGACCCGAAAGTCGTCATATAAAGACACTCCACGGTCTACACAGTAATGGACAAAAATTGTTTATATTCCGGAACAATCCTGAAGATTTTAAAGCTATACACATAAAGCAATAGGTAATTAAGCAACAACAACAGTCAGTTGTTATTTTTAGCCACAAAGGTCAGCTGAAGGTCAGTGGAACTGGAACAGTTCTTGCAAGAACAGAAGTGTCAAGCGCATTTGTCACACTGCACTGTGATGAAACTGGCAGCTAGGAAAGCAAGACCAAAACTAAGTTCATTTTATAATTAAGTTTATAGGTATCGGGTGCTTATAAAGAGAAACATTATAGTGAAAAGGAATTGCAGCGTACATACAGTACTGTAAGGGTAGTGTCTGGGCCTCGGGAGGTCAGGAAGTCCTGATCATTGAGTAGCTTTAAAGTGTAAATCCAGTTTTCACTTTCAGTTGGCTGGATAATGTGTTCCAGATCAGAAATCCATGGTTAGTCTTCTTGTAATGTACAGCCATAGGATGCTGAGGGTTACCAGGCCAAGTGCTTTTTATTTTTGTGGACAGATAATTTCACCGTGACCTTCCTCATTGTTTTGCCAATATACTGAAAATACAGCCACATGGACACAATGTATGGCGTATTACAATAAAAAAATATAAAAAAAATACAGTACTATGAATACTTTTTGATATTGTAGAGCTGTTTTGTGACAATTTTTGAATTTTTGCAATGAATTGAATTTAATTATTGAATTGCATGTTTGTGTATTTATACAACGATGACAACTGCCACGATTGTGGTTACCTGCTACCCCCCTCCTAAGTCTAAAATTGTATTAACATGGTACTGTACACTACGAACTGATAATTTTCCTAATCACGTGACTTCATCCTGATTGTATGACTTCATCCTTGTATTTTATTGGTTGCATCTGTATAGTATATAGGCCAGTCGAGCTCAGATACACCACACCCTTTGGTTTTTATTGATTTTGCCATGATAATAAAGGCTTTTTTTAAATATTATTACTTGAATGACTATTACTTTTACTTCATACTGTTTCCTATCAACTGTTCTCAAGTGAAAAGCTTTTGCTATAGGCAAAATAAGCTATAAAAATGACTCAGCAAAAAAAGAAAGCTGTCGCAAAATGTGACAAATGAAAAAAAAATGCTTCATTGTGTCTAAAAATTGAGAATGAAGAAAAAAACGGAAGGGTGGAGAGATGGAGAAATGACAGACTGCAGTGTAAAGCTCTGTCAGTTTTCACAGCGTGTCGGTAGCGACCTTGATAAGCGGCTTGCTGTGAAACGCAGACACATAAACTTGCCACATTTCTACTTATGTGCATGCATAAATCTTTAAGCACTCACTTATACAGTACATCAGTAGCAGCTGCCACAAAAAGAAAACCTCACTGCAGGAAAGTGCAACTCATATCACCTACACCAAATGCCAGATTTACATGCATGTGCAATGCCGGAACTGCGAAGACTCGTTTTTTCTTTTTTCTTTTTTTATGCATTCTGTTAATACTGTCTGTAAAATATATTTATCATCTTCTGTGCCACTGAAATGTTGGAATTTGATTTTGACAAAAATGCAGTGTAGGTGTAAGAGTGTGCATGAAAGCGTGTACTCAGAGCATTTATGATTAAAAAAATTATAAAAGAAAGAGATAATCCCATAACTTTCAGCAGTTGCACTGCTGAAGTGAAAGTAAGGGAATAATAATAATTTTTTAAAAATCAATGCTTTGCAACTTGAAACAGATCTTGAAATTTAAGAGTTCACCTGTAATGATAGGCAATTTACAAAGGATCACTTCTTTCTGAACGAGTGTTTTGAAGTGATCCTGATAAATTAATTTGCAAAAGTAAATGGGGGCGGAAAAAACGCCAGAATGTGAGCAAGCTGTAAAACCAAAGTAGCTTTTTTTCACACTAGAACAAAGAGAACCAACTTGTGACCTTCTT
Source organism: Clarias macrocephalus (assembly GCA_011419295.1). NCBI lineage: Eukaryota > Metazoa > Chordata > Actinopteri > Siluriformes > Clariidae > Clarias > Clarias macrocephalus. The sequence continues at coordinate 75,324 of JAAGKR010002166.1, forward strand.
ACCTCTCATTCTCTACAGGTCTGAAGCCAGGAAGGATGTGTTTGAAACTGCTGTTCCTGTCCAGCTTGGGTTGACTCTTGGTCCGCTTTATTGATCCTTTTAATCTGCGACTCAAGAAGCCCTTATGAGAAATAATGACACAGAGAAAGAAGATGATTAGTTCGGACACTCTTAAGGCTATGAAGTTGTTCCATGTACAGTATGTTAGGATTGTTCAGTAATGTATAGTGTACCGTCATGTTTCCTTTTTATTATGTTGACTACTCTGGGGTAGCTCAGTAGTTAAGGCATTGGACTACGGTTCGAAAGTGAAAGGTAAAAGGTTCAAATCCCATAACCAACAAGTTTCCCCCTGCTGGGCCCTTGAGCAAGGCCCTCAACTGTTTAGATGTATAATGAGATAAAAAAAAAAAGTTAGTCGCTCTGGATAAGGGTGTCCGTCTAAATGTAGTGACTTTCTTTTACACTTGGGGTCGCTTGGACAAAGAAACTACTTTTCCAGTTAAGAATGCCTGATACCTGGTGAATATAAAATAGATCACGTGAAATCCTGGAAGAGTGTAAACTCAGGAACTGTAATGATCCTATGGTGGCCGAATGAAACCTAGTGTAAATTTACCCATTTATTAATTTATTTTATTCATCCAGTCACCCATTCATTCATTGAAACATTTATTTATTTGTTGTTTTATGCTGGTCGGGGTGCTGGTACTATTTTTCATTGCTTGTTCATTTATTCATTCATGCATACCATCAGGGTTCCAGTGTCAGCCATCCATTCATATACAGTATAAGTTCATCACTTTATATGGGTCAGGATGTTGGTGTATCTGTGGTCCTATGGTGGCTGTTGATAACAATAATCAGCAATTGTTCATTAATTTTTAATTCATACATTCATTCATTTATCACTGCTCTGGGTTCCAGTGCTCATGTGGAGTCCTGGTGACAGTAATTTATTTGTTTAGTCAACTCTTTTAGTTAATTAGTTCATTAATGTATTCATTCATTTATTTATGCATTGCTTTATATGGATCAGGGTGGCTCCTATGGTGGCCTGTTGACAATGACAATAAATGACAGTAATTGTTCATTCATTCATTCATTCATTCATTCATCTATTCATTCCTTGCTTCATGCTGCTTAGGGTTCCAGTGTCTGTAAAACTCCTGTGGTAGCCTGGTGACACTAACAATTTGTTCATTTTATCATTCATTCATTCATTCATTCATTCATTTGTCCGTTTATCATTTCATATGGTCAAGTTGTTGGTGTCAGCAATGCTATAATCCTATATTGCAATCACATATTGCAACCTGCTACCACAGTCAATCATTGTTCATTCATTCATTCATTCATTCATCATCTGTTTGCTCATGCAATACTTCACACTGTGCAGGGCAGTCATATGAGGAATGCTCCAGTCATGACCTGGTGACAGATTGACCGTAGTAACTATATATTTATTTACTTGTTTATTTGTCCATCCATCCATCCATCCATCCATCCATCCATCCATCTAGCCATTAATTAATTCATTCATTCATTCATTCATTCATTCATTCATTCATCAGTTTATACTGGTCAGGTTGTTTGGATCAGTGATGCTTCTGTGGTCTAGATAGAGTGCAGTCAATAATCATTCATTCATTAATACATTCACATATCCTTTCACTTACTCATCAATATAAGGGTGTGTCCATGTAAAAAGTCAGTAGGGCTTCCACTATCTGTTCTTTTACAATTAACCAGTTTATAAGCTCAATTCCCTTTTGAGCAAGACCCGATTAGTTTGTTTGAATTTATTATAGATAAAGGAATATGCAGAGAAGGTAAACAATGTCCTGCATTCTCAGTTACCTGAGCAGAGCTGACTAGAAAATGATCAAATGGCAAAAGAAAAAGAAAATAAGAAAATATAAGACAGTAACGATTAAGTGAACATACATGGCCACAAGGATTTCTTAGGCTGTTCAGGTAAAGAGATATGGAGGCAGAATTCTGAGTATATAGACACTGATTGCACCTTGAACGACAGAACAAAATAAGAGAATAGATGAAAGAAAGACGGAGGTGGAGACTTTATACAGGATTTAAGGTCATACAATATAATTACCACTTCTAATTTCATGTCATCTTTCACTTCCTTTTATTCATGCTCTCTCTCTCTGGTGTGTGTGTGTGTGTGTGTGTGTGTGTGTGTGTGTGTGTGTGTGTGTGTGTGTGTGTGTGTGTGTGTGTGTGTGTTTTCAGCCACTCAAGAATCAACTTCTTCTTGTTACCATGGAGATACTTGGGGCGAGTGAGAAATTTGAAAAAGAATGAAAGGAAAGAGTGAAAGAGCGAGAGATAGACAAGGAGGCAAGGGCAGATGGAGCGACAAGTACTTTAAGACTGATGGGGCAAAAGTGCAAAACAATGAGAAAAAAAAAGAAACAAAAGGTAAAAAAAAAGGGGAGTACAGTGTGTATACACACTCACTCACACACTAAGAGATTAAATAAATCTCCGCCTAAACAACTGAACCTGGGTGGTGGGTGAGGGGAGTGTTACCCTTTTATCAGCCCTTTATGATAACAGTCATAAAACTACTTGAATGTTTATAAAGACTAACAGGCATCAACTATCATTAACTATCAGACCAGGAAATATTTTTCCAGTCTTGTCCAGTTTTGTAGAGTCCATGCACATTGGAGCGTAGCTTCAGTTTCCTGTTCTTAGCTGAAAGCAGTGGCACCTGGTGTGGTCTTCTGCTGCTGTAGCCCATCTGTTACAAGCTTTGATGCTTTGATGCTTTCAGAGATGCTCTTCAGCTTACCTCTGCTGTATCTTGATGTTATTTGAGTTAGTGTCGCCTTTCTATCAGCTCAGACCGGTCTGGCCGTTATCCTCTGCCCTCGAGCATCAACAAGGCATTTTCACCCAGAGAATTGCTGCTCACTGGGTATTTTCGATTTTTTTTTTCAGACCATACTCTTGGTTGTGTGTGAAAATCCCTGTAGATCAACAGTTTGGGAAATACCCAGACCAGCCCATGCCATGTCAAAGTCACTTAAAATCAACCTTCTTCCCCTTTCTGATGCTCGGTTTGAATTTCTGCAGATCATCTTGACCATGTCTACATACTTAAGTGTACAGTATTGTGTTGATGCCATGTGATTGGCTGATTAGATATTTGTGTTAACAAGCAGTTGAACAGGTGGTCCTAATGAAGTGGCGGGTGAGTGTATATAAGCGTATTATGACAAGTGTCATAGGGAATTATTAAATTATTGCAATATCTAAAAGAAATTCAGGACTTATCCTGAGATCGCGAGTTCGATCCCCGATTTATGCTGTAACCGGAGGTCTGGAGAGAGCTGATTGGCCGAGTTCTCTCAGAGGGGAGGTATGAGAGGTATTTAGTGCTCCCACATTATCATCTACAGCCAATCAGGGGCGTCTGTGAGCTCGCGCAAGCGGAAGGAGCGGATAGCGCCGTCCTCCGAGTGTGTTACGCCGCCCCCAACATTGCGTGAGCGAGGAGTTCGAAAAGATGCGGTCGGCTGGCGTCACGTAGTTCGGAGGAAACACGTGATAGTCTTCGGCCCTCACGGCTGAGTGGTAGTAGTAGCCTTAATTAGAAAAATTAGGGAAACATCCCTAGGGAAACAACCCCCCCCCCCCCCCCAAAAAAAAAAGAAAAAAAGAAATTCAGGTGTCATGAAGGGATTATGTGAATTTTATGGTGACATCTTTAAAAGTATCTTTAAATAAATCTTTTAAAATGCCAGTGGATTCACGCGATTTGGCATGAAAGGGTGAGGTAGATGTGATGTGACTTCATGGATACACCTTTTAAAATGCTATCAGGAAGTTGTCATGTATATGCCATGACCTGTAATGTAGCTTTATTATGTATCTTTAGGTGAAACAATCTTTACACACACACTTAAAATTATTATATTCGCTGGGTGTCATGGGGGGTTCTGTATATGTCATGATGTAATATGCCTTTAAATGCCTTTAAGGTTTATGTGAGTTGACATAAAGCAGTTATGTAGCTTAATAAATGTCACCCTAATGTAAAAACTTAACTTTAAACGTGTGTTTGTTGGGTTGCTTAGTGAACCCTCACGGTCTTCAAATCCTCACGCACTCCTATCGCTGTGTAGACGTCGATTCCTCACATGGTGCTAAATCATGCCCACCCATGCGCACAAACACAAACACTGTCTGATACAAATGTAATCGTAAACAGCCATTCATTAGGCTGCTCTGTTCACAATTACAGCATCTGCATATTTGATTATTCTAGACAAATGAACGCACACACGCACACGCACATACAGTACACACACATTCCTCCTCATACACCCCTAATCACAGACTAATCACTCAAGGTTTCAATGCGCTAATTACAATGTGAAGGCACAGTGCAGCGATGCAAATTAGGAGATGGGAGGCGAAAAAACAAAATGAGATGTTGCGCTAATAATATAGTCATAGTATACGAGTTCCCGACATGAATATCCTCCTCGGGGCGGGGCGCAAGGGCAGTTTCAGTGCTGTTTTATAGCTAATAGTCTTCAATTTATTATAGGTTTTAGGTCTCTGGATTTTTACCGCCAGCACCAAAGGTTACACGCTAGCATGCGCGATTTTGTGTTGCCTATATGCATTCTGTCTCTTATTTAAATGAATGTTTTGGAGTTTGACATGTTGTACAGCACATGTTCAGCCAGTAGTTAACTTTCAATACTTGTTATGAGGCTAAGAGTCAATGTCAATAAGAATGATCTGAATGCATGCTAGCCAATGAGAACAGTACTTAGCTTAAGTTTACTTTAGTTTAAACATGGTTACGCTAATAATTTCCCAGTGTTTTGGTGGTATTTCCGTTTTGTTGACTTGCGATTACTACATACAACATTTCAGTTTTATCATTTCATGATAACATGAGATATTAATCTGCAATAAATTCAATTCAACAGAATCACAGTACGGCGACGAGACTCTTAGTCGCAGTAAAACATTTGAGTGGTTTAAACGTTTTAAAAAAGGCCATACGTCTTACGCAGGAGATTATATAGAGAAATAAATATACTATAGTGTTCTGTTATGGTGAACAATGAAATGTCCTGCTTTGACTTGAACGGCCTTCGTCATTTGTATCTAGCTATAATAAAACTGCATAAGGGAACTGATGAATTTTGGAGGGATGGAGAGTCTAGTTTTCGACCAATTTGGTTCTTTTCCAATTTCCGCCCACGAGCTTGACAGCTAGGAATTAGGGAGGGTGAAGACTGGCACATGGTTCCTTCAAGATACATGAAGTCAGACACCTTCTCTTTTTCGACCTGCTGTTCGTGTCACTTCAAAGTGCAGATGAAGACATTCTGATCAAAGTGCCATCTACCAATTTTCCTCTCTTGAAAACTTTTTATATTAACTTATAAACTTTTTCATTTTTAAAATTAAGTTACGGAATTCATTGCTCATGTCTTTACTAGCATTACAGCTAGACACATGTTTACCCAAAATCCTATAGGTAAAAAGGGAAAGACACAGATTATCCTTCCCCCCCCCCCCCCTTTTGTCTACTTAGCCATTTTTGTCCTATCTGTAGCAGCACGAGAAGTCCTAGAGGTCTCAGGATCACAGTCTATGCGCTCACAGCCTCCCACGCCTTCCTGTACTACTGGCTTGTGGGAACCTTGAGGCTGTTTAGACCCCTGAGAGTCCAGTGTAATCTACTGTATCCATCTGTGAGTTTCTGATTGCATCCCCTGGCTCAATCTGCTCAGCATGCAAAACGCTTGATTTATGCATCACTCACATCTGTCATCCCAGGTTGTATGTTTTTAAAAGGTGCATGCATTCTGTTCATGAATACAGTCAGGAATTAAGAGCAGACTTGTGCTTACTGAAGTTGAAAATGTGTTTATTCGCTGGATGTAAAACTACTGTGGGAGTTTGTGCTGCAAGTTTTAGCAGCAACATACTGTAAGTAATTTAATATTCAAGAAAGCCCCACATTAAGATGCTCCTATTATAAAACCAGCTATAAGCGGGGTCACAGGATATTCTGATGGTGGTGCAGTATGATCTACAACACTTGAGGAGATCATGGCGAACATCCAAATCCTAATATAATCTCTGCACTATGCGTCATCTGATTCAATCAGACCACTCGATCTCACTTCACTAAGGCGGATATCAGAGCTGTCTGATCCTATATGGAGTAAAAGGAAGCTAATCAGATACTGGTCTCAATCTCAGACACTCCACCCACTGGCCACAGAGCATCTGATACCTTGTGCACACTTTTTTCTTTCTTTTTGGCCGCAAGCCTCGGGCTTTTAAAAGTTGGAATCTGATTTGCTATTTTCTGCACTCGCATGTAGAATCACGTCTGTGTGCTGTAAAAAACTGACCTTTACAAACAAAGATCTCAGCTTTATTTTAAGAAAATGATTCTTAGTGAGTAAACAGCATGTTTTTACAGTGTTACTGATGTTGGCTTATGAGTTTAATTTGAAACACACCTCACTCATTTAACGAAGCCCTGATTTCCACCCACCAGCTATTCTGATCTGATCTGTGTCATTTTAAAAGAGATGAATATTAGCTGCTCTATTAAATCTTTTATGGAATGCGTTTATGATGCTAATTTAATTACTCACTCATTATGTTTATCAATGTGCTACTGTTTATTCCACCCATATTTATTCGGTATATACTGTGCATCACATAGACATTCATATATGTATATCTTCTTGGCATTATCTACTTCAAAATGTTTGCAGTTATACTATACACTATATATACATATACATGTATATACACACACCAAGGAAACTTATAATTAGATTCTAACTGCTTTTCATTGGTGCTGTGCATGTACTTTGCACAATGACAATAAATCTAATCTTTATACTGCTTAGCCTGTACAAGGTTGCAGAAGGCATAGAGCCAATCCCAGGTGACTCGGGGCATGTCGGACATGAGGACAGATCATCATAGGGCACACACACACACACACACACACACACACACACACACACACACACACACACACACACACACACACACACACACACACACACACACACACGCGCACACACACACACGCACACACACACACACACACACACACACACACACACACACACACACACACACACACACACACTCACCTGCACACACTACAGGAAACGCCTGTGAGTCTACCCGGCATGTCTTTGGACTGTGGGAGGAAACTCACCAAGCTCAGGGAAAACATACAAAATCCACAAACACAGACCACTACACCACCATGATATTAAGCTATATAGCAGTCTTGCTTACCTGTAGAGGTATGATCTATCTATCTAGCTATCTATCTATATTTCCACAGTTTCAGTCATTAAAGCAGTTCCTGGTGATAAGTGCAGCAGTTTAGCAGGAGATATTTCTTTTTTTTACACTTAGTTTTGATTGTTATTCTGCACAATCAAAAGTCCTGGTTTGACTTGAATATCTATCCTATAGACCCTACCTGTCTAGAATTTTCTTTATAGGCCTATTAAATAAGAGATAACAGGAACTACTGTAAAATGGTTCAAAAAATGTACCAAATTCATAAATTTTTATATAAAGATATTCACTGTGGACAATGTTAAAAATCAGCTCTGCATTCATATGCATTCATAATGCATATTTTAAACATGTATTTTTGATGGTGTAACTGTGAGCCACCTCAGGATATGCTATTATAGGAAAAGGATCAACTTAGAAGCAGTAACAGTAGCTCAAGGATGCACATCTTGTCATGGCTTATTATCTTGATATGCAATATATGCCAATTTCAATTCACTGCATTACCATTTGTTCGAATTGTATGACAAAACTTGACCTCAATGTGTACTTTCTGCATTCTGTATATGAAATGATGCCTAGTGCAGCTCCTTATTCTGAAAACACACACACGCACACACACACACACCGGGCAGTCATATCAACTGAGAAAACACTCATGCTGTTTCTCACACCAGGACCATAAGGAAACTAGATATATAAGTTCTATGTTTAGCAGTAATGAGCAGTATCTATATTTAATTTAAAAAATACATTAAAAAAAAACAAAGAAAACAAGTTTAGAAGTAATCACTTATTCTTCTGGATAGTCAAAGACATTGTTCTGACACTAATGCTAACCCGAGACTAAATTAAGATGCATTCATTTATTTATTACGCTTTAGTGAGCACTCTGTTTTGTCATAGTCAGTGAATCTGGAGCCTGTCCCAGGAACATCCAGTACGATACCACCATGTGCAGGAAGACGTTACAGCTTACTTATCTACTTCCTCTATTGGTTGGATTAGTCCTAACGATTAAACAGTACAGTATGTGAGCTTTGTTTGTTTTAATGGGACTCAATCATTTAAAGTCTCATTATTTTATATTTACAGTACATTTCTATGAAGTGGAACAGCCAAAAAAAAAAGTTAAGTCCTTTTCTCTTTTATTAATTATTGAGCACAGCTAACAATCCATATGCATGAGACTGCAAGCAAATCCGATTAGTTCCAGAAATCTGATGTTCAGGACTGGCTTTTGCCACACTGTTATTTGAACGTCAGGACGTACAGTATCTTGCTCTGTTCAGACCAGCAGCCCAAATCCAGCACATTGTCGACCTACGGTATCTGCGTTGGTTGCTGTGGTAACGACACCAGAGGGTAAACTGTAGCAGGTGTGTTGTGTGACGTCAAATGCTGGCGACTTATACCAATCACATATAAATATCACATCTCCCCCACCCTTCATGGTCCGCTCTGTCTATTTCCATCTCCATGTTTTTCCTCATAGTTTATATGGGACTGGCACTTGTTTGCACATTGTCTAGGAATCGAACCCGGGGAAAAAAAACATAATGGAAGATTTGAAATCTGATTCGAGTGGGTAGAACATCCAGACTGAGACACATCTTTAGGAATCTGATTTGAATCTGATTTCAAACCACCTCTGATTTGATGCGGTTCAAATTGGATTCCGTTCAGACCAGAAAGCAATCCGATTCCAATCTGGATTATAATCCCAAAAGCATATTACTGTAAATGTTTCTCTTTACATGCTCTAACAGCATCTCTTTTCATTCAGTATTAGTGGTAGAATTGTGAAATAGCTGTCTGAATTTAAACGATAACGTATACAAAGAAATATGATTCGACACTCTTCAGCCAATCAGATTTGAGATTTCCAGATGACTTTGGTAGCACAAATCTGAAAGACTAAATACCCACAGACTACAACAGCTCATAAAGCATCATCAGTCACCAACTTCTGATTAAGTTTCACCCATCTGCTCCAACGTCTGGCATCTGTTCACTTTAATCTCACGTGTTTATACATTTCAGTGGAGGAAACATGGAAGTAGAAGTGTTTAAATGGCAGGATGTTGAAGATGTAATGTAGGAATCATGTGTTTCGCAGCTGTATCTATAAACTAGAAACAAGCTGTTTATAAGAGCGTAGCCTTCCATCTTTGAGTCGGTTTGGAACGACTGAGGAAAGGTTTGCTTGTGAAGTGTTTATGAGGACAGAGACGTGTTTTAATTAACACAGCAACAACACAACTTAAATAAAACTTAAAAGGGGGAAATTAGTTTTTGAAGGAAAACACTTTTGAAGGGTAACTGGGAAATGAAAAACTGTACCACATGTACGTATTTCCTTATATGTTCGGAAAAGGCCTTTAAGCAAATACAGAAAACAAACAAATGCATAAATTTAATGATTCATAAAAATCTGCTTGTGTGACGTTTCTTAAATTTGAGTCTGTTTAACAATATAAAATTTTAAATGTGACTAATATAGAGCTAAATCCCCCAGCCAATCGTTTTTTTCTGTTTTTTTTTAATTTTTTTAGCTAAAGAACGGAGGTTAGCAGCTAACTGCTAAAGGCTAACCTAGCTTATTTTGTGTCTATATGCGTGTTAAGTTATGATGACATCCTCTCTTCACCTGTTTGGTGATATAAATGTTAAAACACAACTGATACAAACCTGAATCACCAGCTCTTCTGTTTCACTAAGCGCTAAAGAAAACAAGCGGTGCCTGAAAATGGGTGGCGAATGCACGGAAATATGAAACGCCCAAACATAATAAGTAAAGATATATATATTTTCTATTTCCTGCGTTCTGATTAGCTGGTAAAATGCACGTCCACAAAAGGCTGTGAGGAGCATCGTTAGCATTTGAAGCCACAAAACATTAGCATGAACATTTTGAAGTGTTAAGTGTTTTGATGTGTTAAGATGTGTCACCTTTAAACCGTTTAAGTTAAAAAATTTGATCCGTTCAGACTGACCTTCAGTTGACGACTTTATTTTCCCCTTATTTAAACAGCCTGCATAAATGTTATTTTTTAATCATATTTGTGAACGTTGTTTAAAAAAGTTCCTTTAAAAAAGACCAGCTTTTCGATATGACAAGCACGTCTTGGTCCCATCCTAATACTGCACACAACTTACTGTAACTCTAAAGGGCGTGGCAGCCGCTGTGGGTTCCATCGTGGCCGGGGTTTTCTCAGGGGCGGAGCCGGGCATGCTCCGCCTCCGTCCTGCTCTCTCAGGAGGAGAATCTGAAACGGAAAGATAAAGTGTGACTATTAGCAATGCGAGAAAAAGAGCTATGGGTCACAGGTTGACCGTTGATTTTTTTGGATTTTTTTTAGGGGTGTGTAAATTTCGATTCGAATCAATAGCAATTCAATTTAAATGCTGGGTAGTTAATTGTGTGAACATCATGTTCTGTACGAATAAGTCCTGTACTTTTATTGCTAGCGCTGTATACTCCAGTCCAGTAGATGGCGGTAATGTACCTTTTAACACCCCATAAGTAGAAGAAAAGAAGAAGAAGAAGTAAAAGCGCTTCTCTTGCAGAATGAGTATTTTGCAAGACCTTTGTGGAAAATGCAAACAGATGTATATTTTCAAGGAATTCATAAATTTTAGTTGTAATTTAACAAAACATTTTGAAAAGTGTGAAAACTGATTCAATCAATCAAATCGACAAAAAAAGATCAATTTAATTGCATAATTCGTTTAGGATAAAAAAAACAAATACATTTAAACAATTAACACGGACCACATTACGCCACATATACAAGCCCAGACACATAATGGTACAAAAAGGTCTACGGCTTTCCATACAGCTTCTCATCCTTTCTTCACTGGAGAGGCAGATCCGAGCACGTCGTCTTTTTTTGTCTTTGGAATGTGTGTCTTAATGCGCGTCATTCGGTGCAACCTGCTGCACTAACACAACCTTTATAATGGTTTATAACATTGTATAAGAAGTACAGATCTCTGCAACTCATCATACAGCAGGCTGGTAGCTTCACAGAAAGCTACGCCGATGTCATTAACATCAAAATCTCATTTAACGGCAGCATTCGATGCTTGTTTTTCTGAAAGGAAATAAACCTTATTTTTATTCAGTGCATGTGGGAGACTAAGAGAGAGAGAGAGAGAGAGAAAGAGAGACACTGAGAGAATGAAAGGGAAGAAGAGAGTCGTGCGGAAAAATAACCGGAAGTAGATATGGGAAGAGAAAAAGAGAATGAAAGAAAGACATTGAGAGAATTTAAGGGGGGAGACATGAAGAGAATAAGAATAAGGAGAGAGATACTGAGGGAATGAGAGAGAGAGAGAGAGAGAGAGAGAGAGAGCGCATGAAAGAGCTAGATTCAGAGAGACGGACAAAATGTGAGAGATGGTGAAATGAAAAGTGAGAGACAGGAAGAGATGGAGGAAGGAGGAGAGAAATGATGGACACGAGTGTGAGAAATGGAGAGAATGGGAAGGAAATATATAGAGAGGGAGAGAATTAAAGGAGAGACATTTAGAGAATAAAAGGGAAGATATCGGAAGAGAAAAAGACAATGAATAAAAGACACAGAGCAAATGAAAGGGCAAAAGACATAAAGGAAATAAGAATAAGGAGAGAGATATTGAGGGAATGAGAGAGAGAGAGAGAATGAAAGAAAAAAATTGAGACAGGAAGGAATGGACGACAGAAAGAATGAGAATGAGGGTGGGATGAGACAAATGGAGAGCATGAGAGAGAAGCGTGAGAAGGACAGAGTGTGTGAGAGATGTGTGTGTGTGAGAGAGAGAGACGTAGGACGTAAAAGAGATTGAGTAAGAGAAATGGAGAGAATGGGAAGGGAAAGAAAGAGAGAGAGAGAGAGAGAGAGAGAGAAATGAAGGAGAGGGGAGGAGGGTCATGGTGAAAATAGCCAGGAGGGGAATGAAAGGAGGAGAAGGACATGAAGTTATCCTTCGATAACTTCGAAAGATATTGAGGAAATGAGAGAGAGAGAGAGAGAGAGAGAGAGAGATCTGAGTCTGGGGAATAGTGATAAGAGCAATTGACCTTAAATCACTGTAAACTGTGGCTGTGTGTGTGGCTATGACAAAGGTAAAAATGCTTTCTTCCTTTCTTGTTTATTTATTTATCACTCGCTTGCGCCTCCGACAGGTGGACATAAGCACTGCAGCTTGCACACGTACAGTAGATTCGACTTCATTTAAAACTCCGGCATTAATTTAGAAGACGTTAATTACGTTCACAAAGCTGACAAAAACCATAATTACTTTTTTTTTTAACCTGAAGATGGAAGTCGGCGCTTACAGAACAGTGAATTGCCGGCATCATCAATTCGAACGACCTTGCTCGCTTCCAGGCCCGGCTCGACGGTGCACGTTTAGTGCCGGCGCCTGTCTGAGGCACATTACTGTACATAGGATAAAGAAAACTACATTCTGTAGTTGTGATGAGCTCCCGCTCCCAGTACCTGTTGCAGTACTCACTGAGTTCTCACTCAGGTGTTAACTTTAATAATAATAATAATAATAATAATAATAATAATAATAATAATAATAATATCCTAGTTCCCTCTATACTGTAGCTAGTGTGCACATAGACTCCAAACCTACACCCTCAGACATAACATGGAACAAGCAAGAAGGCCTGGCCTTGCCCAGGAGATCATTGTTGATATCTGTGACAAAATATGTTGCATTGTGGTGACAAAAGAGTCAGACGTGGCCTTTTGTCTCGTAGGGTGCGTTCACACTTTATGTACCTGCAAGTTCAGGAGAACAAACGGAACAGCACTGAGATCCTGCTGGGACCAGTTTCTTTCTTGTGTACCTGTCAATAGCACCTTTACAGTGATGCGCCAAAGAGCCTGAGCAAATAATACTGGGTGTGTTTTTATGTACGCTCACTTCGGCGTGTGCTTGTGTGTGTGTGTGTGTGTGTGTGTGTGTGTGTGTGTGTGTGTGTGTGTGTGTGTGTGTGTGTGTGTGTGTGTGTTTTGTCTCTAATCTGATGGCAATATTTGGGAATACTCACTCCATTATGAGATCAATTGTGATTAACGGTAAATAATGACTCATGTTTACTCCTTATATCCTTTACACACACACGGGCGCACACACACACAGAACGAGATGCTCTTTGCCCTCACAATTCCCAAACACATGTCTCTATCAGACCTCCCTTGTCACTGATGACATTTCGATTGACAGCTAAGATCCGGTCGGACAGAAAGTCCAATATCTGAGCCGCCGCGTTCTCATGGCAACTGGATCTCGGAGGGAATTTAGAGCATTCTGGCTTGAGGAAACAATGCCACCTGTCTCGCATGCATGCACGCACACGCGCGCACACACACTAGAAGTAAGGCTGTGCCCAATCTTCAGAATTTACACAAGCCAGAGAAGCCTCAGGATTCTGAAGTACTGTCCTACTTGTACATACTGTAGGCATACCTCTGTGTCTATGTGTCTCTCTCGCTCTCTCGCATGTCAGTAAAGGCTCCAGGCCACAAGGGGCGCCCATGCTTTCTAACATGAATCTATATAAATAAAAGTCTTGGTGCATTGGTCAGAATTTAATTCTTCAAATTGAAGGACCTGAAACCAGTCTCAGAAAATGTTCTGTCTGTCTGTCTGTCTGTCTGTCTGCATGTCTGTCTGTCTGTCTGTCTGTCTGCATGTCTGTCCAGCCAGATTAAGTCATGGCGTCACACAAAACTGTCTGGACAGAATTTTATTAAACTTTTGCAGTACTTTGATATTTCCCTGAAGTTTAACCTGCACTATAAGTAAAATAATTAAATTTCTTTGTAATAATAAGTTAGGCAGAGAGTTCTGCCATGCAGAAAGACAGACAGACATGTACAGTATGTGGGTACAGCCTGAAATAATGATGTCACTGATTGTATTAAAACTCATCGTCATCGTCTATACCCCTTTATCCTGTATTCAGGGTCACAGGGGGCCTGGAGGCTATCCCAGGAGACTTAGTACAAGAGGCGGTGTACACCATGGACAGGGTGCCATTCCACAGCAGGGCACACACAAATACTCACACACTACGGGCAATTTGGGAACGCCAAGTAACCTAATCTGCATGTCTTTGGACTGTGGGAGGAAACCGGAGAACCCGGAGGAAACCCACCAAGCACAGGGAGAACATGCAAACTCCATGCACACAGAGACGGGAATCGAACCCGGACCCTAGAGGTACAAGGCGACAGTGCCACTACACCAAGCAGCAGGAATAAGAGGAGTTATGTGTAAAATAATTCAAATTTCAAAGATAATAAAGTATTCAATGAGTTCATTCTTATATAATAATATATGTTGATTAGGGACTAGAAATTTTCAGAAACAGTAGCCTAGTTAGTATCTAGAATACATAGATGTACAAACGCTCACACTCCACGCCGATCCCTAATTAACATCAAAGGCTGGTTTTGTTAATTTAATTAGTCTAATTAGCGCAGTTAAAGACAATGAGACATGGAGTTTAACACAAGTATTCATTTAAAAACTCATCTGTCTTTTAAGCACAGGCGTGTTTAACACATGGGCACGTGCACATACACACACACACACACACACACACACACACACACACACACACACACACACACACACACACATGTGCTCGCACACACAGAGCATTTAAAAACTGGACCTGTAGCTAATGCGAAAATTGCTTCCACATTCTCCATGTGTCAGTTTGATCCAGAAGTACACTGTTTCTCTCCCTTTTTCGTGACACACACACACACATACACTGTACAATAATATTAATACATGCAAACAGAAAGCGAGCATATTTTCCCCACTTTTACAGAGCTCAGTTTTCAGCCTGCCTCATATCAAACACACACAGACACATGGTGAGAGAACACACTTCCTGTACCATGAGCAGGAATGTCGCAGAGCTTCCCGGCTTTCCGGTTCAGGTTGTTCCAAGGTCTCTAGCCATTTCACTAACTAATTCCGTCTCTATTGTTTTGTGAAGCACAGACTTGCTTGGAAGTGTGGACAACTTTTAATTGGGTGTGCAATCTGCGGATGAATCTCTCACCCGTTTGAGATCACAGACTTTTGTGAACGATCAACAGAGCATTTACTTTAAAGACATGAATTATCATTATTTACAATGACAAGACATCATAAACCATGACACGACATGAGTTCTGAAATCTGATTGGTCAGAAAGTATGGATTAGTTTATTATAACCTCACGGCTTGGATGGTAGCTCCGGCTGGAGCATAAACTCCAGGTTTATATCAACGGGTTTTGGTGCTAATACTTTATATATACAGTATATGAATAACTTATACTGTACTTTTACTTGAGTAATATTTCACTTATGTAATAATGTCTATATAAACCTGTTAAAGTTAATTCTTTAGATAATTATTTTGATTGTGTAAAGCTGCTTTGCGACGATGAAAATTGTTAAAAGCGCTATACAAATAAAATTGAATTGAATTGAATTGAATAAAGTGTTCGAGTGTGCACTCTCATCTAGTGTCTAGTCTACTTAGGGTGTGCTGTGAGGCGGATCTGAATCTCACGTCCGGCGCGTGTGCAGGTCTTTGTCTGAGGCAACAGGAAGTCGGCGCGAGTTCGCGTTAATCAAAACAAAAACCAAATCCGGTAAATGTGACTCAGTTCTTGTTAGTAATCTTTTGGCTTATTATTTCAGCTTTGACAATATTCGAGTTTTGTAATCATGACAACACACTTAGCAAGGTTAAAAAGTAAGAATATAAGGTTCAAAGTCATCTCGTCACCGTGAGATTTTTAACTGACTTTAAAGTGCTATTGGATAAAATAATACAATAATAATAATACGTTCAAGCCAATCCGGGACTTTCGATTGAGCAGGATATCTGAACACAGTTACAAGCATAAAAACTAGCTTTATTTCTCTATACAATTCCCTGCTACAGTACGCTAATGCGCTTATCCCAGCGCTCCACTGCTTCATGTCTGAAACGCTGGCCTCCCAGGAACTCTTTAATGGCCTAAACATGTGGAAACGGCTTGGAGTGAGGGCAGGACTACAGTACATGGGGGATGTGGCAGTAACTCCCAGCGGTGAATAATTGTGCATATAGTTCTCACAGACAGATGCATTTCTTCTGAACATTTGCAACAAGTTATCCATCGATTATCGAAAATCAGGAGTTCCACTCACAGGAACACATCGGCCGCAATCATCAAAGTTTGCATTGTTCAGCTGTTTTACTGCGGATAAGCGTCTCATCACTGCACTGTGCTCGAAGTCTTCTGTAAATGTCAATCGGTTTCACGCCTTCATTAATGAGAAATTTCATTTTCATCTCAAGTCCTGGTTAGGCCTGAACCCATTTTGTATATAGTAGGTATGTACTGAATATTATATTATAATATAGTACAGTATAATACACCATCAGTACTACAGAACTTAAGGGAAGGTGCATTTTTATTAAATTGGGGTGAATGTAATGTGGAAAATATTATTGCCTTTCATTTTAAAACATTACCTTAATTTGGATGGTTGCTTGTTTTTAATATTTCATTGGTTTGAGGGATTTCTTTTTTTTATTTTTATTAAAGCAATAAATTAAAGCAGGAAATATAAAATTATGCTTCCAAAACTTGTTTCTACAGTATGTTAGACTTTAGATTTTAGGTGCCAGCAATATACAGTATGGTGATGAAGGCCGTCTAGTCTAATATAGAAATACATTTTAGAAGCATAATATTACAGTATATTTTCTGCTTTCGTTTATTGCTTTTAATAATAGAAAGAAGAAATCCCTCAAAGTTTAGCACAGACTGTTCTAGATGCTGTTTAATGTTTTTGCTTTTGATGTCTCGAGAGAAAAACCAGGTTTTAAAAGCAGCGATTTTATTGTTAGAATACTGTTAGAAGCCGTTATTCTATTACAGAGGATAAAAAAGAGAATCCAAGCGGAGAACTTTCAGGTGTCTTTCCCAAGGCTGAAGTCATTATAAAGTAGTTTGAGTAATTCTGAACAGACTGTGCTAGCTGGAACACTCTACTCTGCAATATGGAGGCTTTTGTCCTTGTTGTTGTTATTAGTGTGGCATTTTCATTTGATTTTATAAGAGAAAGATGGCAAACAAGCTCACTGTACTATACTGTATATAAGCGATATTTTAAGTAAAATCAAGCTTTCATATTCTTTAAAGAAAAAATGCAGATCTAACCAAAGCACAGAAGAAATTCTACACTGGGTTCATTACGGTCAACTATTACTGTAGAGACGAGGGAAATAAAATTCAGTTACTTATCGCGATTCCTATAGTATGTGTGGTGATTCATGTATCGCTGGTTCCACTAGCAATTTTTTTATTCATTTAAAAAAAAAAATATATATATATATATATATATATATATAAACTAATCCCAAAAAACAAACAAAATCTGAAAAAAAAATGTAATTACAATACTTACATAATCGCAATCCAGATTGAATCTGAGTATCGTGATAATATCGTATCATTCTGTCCCTAAACTATAGTACCAGCCATGTTTCACCACGGTATTAATGTGGTACTTCAGCCATGAACATGACAAAAGCTGCACATTATCATTAACATTCATATGAGTCAGGGTCAAAAATAGTCAGAATTTTTTTTAATATATATATATATATTCCTCTTGCTTTATCAGTGCAAAAATTTGCGCTCCCTTTGCATCTCTTTAAACTGAGTGTTTTTTGTTTTTTTCATCCATGTCAACCCTTCACATTTTGAATTAAACATTAACACTAATGACAGTCAGCTGTTTCCCTTGTTAGTCCGCTTAAAAGTTTGTGCCCCCCTTTACCCGGCTCGAGGTAGTTCATTAAACCGCGCCTCATTTTTTATGCCAAATGACGTAAATGTTCACCTTGCTACTAACAGTGAGAATCGGAATTCATGCAGTATGCAGGACGTGAGGAAACCTAAAGCAAAATTCATTTGAACATCTACGTAAAAATGGTAATCTAACAAACTAACATCTCTTTTGCATTAAAATTCTAGTTGAATTGGGGATTTCACATGTTACTCAACATCGCACAAACAGCTTAGCTCATCTCTATTATCTATTTGCCATTCCCTCTATTTCCCCCCCCCCATCTGTTTTCCTCATTTCCTCATTCTCTCCTCTCCTCCTGTTTTTCTCTTATTTTGACTTTCTCAAATTCCTCGCTGCCATAATGTTACATTACACCATGTCTTCTGACCTCCAGCTTTTCATATGCCCCTGAAATGTTTTCGCTATCTGTGCCAAACATGCACACACACATACACACACACACACACACATACAAACAGATGCAGTAGAACCGGCGCTGCTCCTCATGTGACTTTAAGCCATCGTCTCTCGCGGTTCCCAGAGTTTTATGGATAAAGTGTAACAGCCAGGAATGTCGCCAGCTCACGCCAGACACTTCCCATATGCAGTTCTGTCAGAAACTTCCTTTTTTTTTCCCGACACAGACTATGACGCTCTATTTACAGGACTTATCAGTGAACAAGTGGCGCCGAGAATAAACATCAGCAGTCTTAAAGTGTGCGCGTGTGACCTTTAGAGAACCTGTTCGTCTGCTCAATTCGGACTCAGATCATTGGATCCCTGTTCCTCCGGATACACTCTTGCATGTGTTGCGACTGAAGCCGAACACCTCACACAGGCCGGCAGCTGTCGTTTTCTGTTAACTGCAACAATTGTGAGAGTATTTGTTCTCCTAGCGGAGAGCAAAAACATCAACAGCACTCATGGAATGTGTGACCATCTGTGACATTACATATGTTCTTTTTTTAACGTAAATTTTTGCTGGTTCTTGAAAAGCAAGATATATAGATGCTATAAGACATTCCTGAAATGCAAAATATATATATATATATATATATATATATATATATATATATATATATATATATATATCTATAACATTCAGTGAATTATTATACCGCATCGCCTTCAAATCCTCAAATCTGATTGGTCAGAAATGGTTCAATCATTTTCCATAAAAGCAGCCCAGACAATAGTCTTGAATAGTTTAAACCTACAGTAATAATAACCACAGAGCTTGGCTTAACCTTTTCAGAAGGAGGCTCCTGCGGTATCTCTTGGTAACACCGATGTAACAATTCTCTCATGCATGAATGCGTTTTAGGATTGAGGGAGTGTTACAGGTTCTCAGTATCATGACAGCATGTTATTATCTTCAAGACATTGTGGACGGAGGAATAGGTTAAGGTTAAGTAACAACATGAACTAACTCGCTTTGTGGAAATTCCACAACATTACATGTAACTACAAAGGAGTAAAAGTGACATGACATGGCTTCGCATCAGCCGGCATCATGTTACTCCGTGTTTTATTTTGTTTTGTTTGTTTGTTTTTTTCAAAATGATGAACAGGTGATTTGTGAATATAAAGCAAGGCTAATTTTATCAGCCTGGAGTTTGAGGCGATAAACTGTTGCAGTTCCTCTATAATCCTACAGGTGGTGCACTTTAAACTACCCACACATTGGCATGCAGCACAGTATCCTGTGTTTCAGTCTGTTTAGAATGATCTGAAACTAAATGTTAAATTGAATCGTGATATTTATAAAATCGCAATACAACCCGAATCAGCAGACAGGTATCGTGATGATATTGTATCGGGTGGTCCCTGGTGATTTCCGTCCCTAGTTGGGAAACTGGTGTAATTCAGGCTAATTTCCACTCATGAGCTATACCTCATCATGAGACCAAAGAATACAAAGCCATAGTCTGTCAGAATGTGTTTCCCTTCCGCTGAACTCGATATCTCCTTTGGTTCTGTTTAGATTTGCATAATCAAATTCAACACGAAGCCTAACTCTGCAGTGCGCGATAAGAGTCTCACCGGGCCGCGGTTTCCTTTGGTCGACACGAACAGACGGCAAAGATAACGAGTCCAAAAGAGGGTGATATTTCCATACCTCGTCTGAGGTTTTGTGGGCGAGATGAGAAAAAGCGATGGAGATGATGAATACGTAACGATACAATCGATCTGATACACGTATCTAAGGTCATCCTTAATTGTAAAGCACCCGCCGGAAAGGCTTTATGAAGCGTTTCGTTTTTTTCTCTCTCTTTATCAGATGCCACCGAGGCACGGGGCCAAAACTAACATTAATCTCTAACACGTACAAGCTTGGGGCAAGTTGGCATCCCAGAGCGTACAGAAGTTCTACAGCACTTAAAGTTCATTATCTGTCTTGTACTATCTAGTGTCAGTATGGAATACAACACAAATGATTAATAGGTTCAAAAAAAAGTAAATTGCACAATTGTCCAGCTATCTGGCTCCATTTACTTCAGTTTAGAATGAATCTAAAAGGCATTAAAAGGTGCTTTAAGTGAGATTAGACTTGTTGTTGTTGTTGTTGTTGTTTTAAGATTGAGTCTCTAACAGTTAGGTGGGTTCAATATGCGAATGATTTCCCACTTTCTCACCTCAATCCACAAAGCTCTGCCCCATTACCTTAGGAGGAATGTCTATTAAATGTCCAGATGCAAATCTAAACACAAAGCGAGTGTCCCAGATCAGATACATCAGTTTATATGATCATTCTTTTTCCAAACACATGGTTTAATGCATTGTTTTTTTTTTATAATGAATTATTAAAAGAAATATAAAAAGGCCTGACCATTGCATTTTTAAAATGTCACCCACATGTGCACACTAATTTACACTTACTGTAATATAACTTGTAAAAACATTTCAATTATGTAGCCATTAACACTGAACTACACTTGAACATACAGCATCTCTAAGCTTGACTACCGTAACTATGACGGGTGTTCAAGTCAAACCAGGACTTTTGATTGTACAGAATAACAGAACTCACGTATGAAACTTAAAAACTCACTTTATCTCGCTACAGTATATAATCATCTGCTACACTAATGCACTCATTCCATCAAGGTAGGAAGTTTTCTCACAAGGACCAGAGCCATGATCGGACTTGCCTGCTTTACGAATGAAACGCTGGCCTCCCAGGAACTCCTTAATGACCCAAACATGTAGTCAGGATTGTACGGGGGATGTGGCGATACCGCCCAGCATAGTGCAGGTGGTTCTTATGAGTGACTGTGTGTACAGTTCCAACAGTCGGATGCGTCTCTTCCTCAAGTTTGCAACAAGTTATCGGGTGAATTTCAAGCATCGGGCGTTCCACTCGCTGAATGTTGCGGGAACGACTGCAAACTTCTTTAAAACGTTTGCACCAGTCAAATGTTCTACTGTGGCTAAGACTCTCAACATCGTAATGCGCTTAAAGTCTTTTGCAAATGTCAGTTGAATTCATGACTTCATCAACAAAAAAGTCCTGGTTTGACTCGAACGCCTCCTGCATATACAGTATACACTGAGTATTATAGTGGAGTATATCAAAAAATTTCATTGAATCCTGATTCGATGATTTGATTTGAACGCCCTTTGTAGAAGCAAACATTTTCCTTAACCTACTGAAACAGTTCCATTGGTCTTCTAAGGAGCATCCAAATGTCCCCACAAGATCAAACCTCTTAAATACTCCTTTTCTCCAGGACGATATAACTGCGTGGTGCCTCACATCCAATAAACACACACGCACTACTTCTTGAAGTAACTCTTGCGGCTCCGCGTCACCTTGAACCACGAAATGTGACGTTCTATTAGTGTTTCACCTACATGATAAAACTTCAGGACGCGAGCATCACATCCCACCACACCTCGCTACAGGAGCCATGCTCTGTTCTTTACTTAATGTACAGTAATCAGGTAATTATGAATTATTTGATTTAGTCATGCCCTGCTTGACCGGTCGTTCTGTGACATTAATTAAAACGCTCTCACTATCACGAAGCATGTGTGTGTTTTTATGATCACGTGTTATTAGAGCATGCTGATGAATTTGCTTGAATGTTGACCTAAAACTGGGCAAATCCAAATTAAATATCACACGCCCTCAGCGGCACACATGAGTCGAAGCAATAAAGTGACTTTACAGCCAGCACAGATGTTACAAATGCCACACTAATGCCACAAAACAAGCTCATTGGCAGTGTGCAGCTACTACAAAGCTTTGCTCTGAGCAACCCAACGAAAAAAAAAAAGTGTGTAGATACAATAGAGTAACCCGAGAAGACTGTTTCTGAAAAGAAAAAAAAAAACTGTTGGAATGTTGTGGCAATGTTGCACTGGTGTTAAATCCCCATTGTGTTGATGATTGTTGGGGGGCAACAAGAGATGTTGCAATGGTTTCCATATGAAGGTCTGTCGTGATGACAAGCAATCAACTATAACCATTACTTCATAATGACGGTCCATGTAATTTTGCATTTGTCTGTTGAATTAATGAATGTACTGTATAACAGAAATCATAGAGTGAAGTGTACATAAACAACCCGAACCCGAACCCTAACCCTAACCCCTGCACTCACTTCTCTGCCCCCGGTTACTTTTAATAAAATCAGTTGAAACCAAAATTTTTAAAGAAAAAAAAAAAAAAAAAAAAACCTTTCAAGATCATCAGAAGCACCTTTACCCTTATTCGCAGGTCTAGTCCTGCTCCTGGAGCGACTGCGTTGCCTCTGGAGCCGGGTTCGACCCAGCAGCCTGTAGTAGTACCCGGGTCTCCCAGAACCTTTCCTAGTTATTCCTGACATTCTCCTGGCACATCAACAAGCAAACACTCAAGGCTTCCCTTGCTTTCTGCTTACCACTTGTTTAAAAGCACACAGGGAACAGATCCATAGAAAAGCAGAAAAAAAAGAAGAAGAAGAAAAAAAAAAGTTGTTCACGCTCTCCCTCCACACTGTTTGTAATCTGTGTGAGCTCTGGAGGTGGGGATCTGCCATGGAGTGCACAGACAGAACAATACAAAGTTTTGGGCTCGTGGGAAAACCTGGAGTGGACTCGAGAGCCTGAAGAAGGCGGCAACAACGGAAATGAGTTGGCTGAGAAACAAAAGATAAACTTCAATGCAGATTCCCTGGAGCTCTCTCTCTCTCTCTCTCTCTCTCTCTACTGATATTCCCCTTGTGCTTTAATGATGATCATTTGACACAGCAGACACATTTACAGTACACATTTTTACCTTTTCCTCCTGATCAACCCCTACCTGAAAGACACCCGTCCCATTAGGGAAGAAATGTTTAATCATGGGACAAAGGTGATGAGCTAATCATTTGCAGCCAGCCATTCCTCAACGATGACAAACGACCCGAACCACGCTGGCAAAATTCCCCAACAACATAAAAGACAGGGCAAGGGTTGTTTTCCCCCCTTTAATCTATCACATATAAATCATTGCTGCCGGAGGTGTTTTTACTGAAGAGGTTTTAATCGCCATATAAACTTGAGTTTTCTTGTAAGCGGAATTATAATCATTTCTATAAGCAGGGTTAGTTGCTATATCTGCACGCTGGATGCACTATACTGTAACATTTATATTACTGAACTAATTCATTAAAAAAAGAAATTGTCTGTTCATGTAATCTCATTGGTTTTCAATAGACTTTCAGATGGAGCGAAGTTAGAAAAATTAGGCTTCGGCTCTTCGATAAGCATCTCGCTGATCGGCGAACATTTTTCCGGATGGCGTTCCAATACTTTTGGCCTTCGAGAATCCCAGAAAACTGTAAGCGTTGATGAATTTTCCAGCTGATGTTTGACTTTTGAGCTTCTTCTCGGCCAGCGATTGAGGACGTCTCCGTTCCACACTCTCAGGCTCGTAGTCATGAATCCGTGTCTCGTCACCAGTAATGATTCTCCTCAAGAAACCTTTCTTTCACCTTCCTTAGAGTATCGGTCCAGACTTTGCTTGCAGATATCCAAGTGCTTCTCTTTCTGTTCCTCCCTCAGACCGCAAAAAAAGGGAATCACTGCACGCTGTTCGTCTTTCGTGCAAATCACAAGTGGGGTATCCATTTTTGCTCGGACTCGCAGTTACAAATGAAGTGATGTAACGCGTTCACACCTGCGCAGCAGTGACTGGAGAGACAGTAGCTTTGAACGGAAATCCCTCATATGACAGCGCGGCCAACAGAAGTTTTAATATAACCTGATAATTTTGCATGTTGTACCCTTGTAAATTTAAGTGCACTTTTAATTAAACCGTTTCTTTATGTCTGTTTGGAAGTGACACTGTTACAACAGTGCATTGTGGTATTTCAGTATTTTTATTGGCCTTATACACTGGCCGCCATTAAAAGCTATTAAAAAGGGTAAAATTGTCGCCCAGTATCAAGAAAAGAAAAGATTTGAAATGACTGGAATTGGGACAAGAATCCTCCAGTGCATTCCAGAAAAAAGTGGAGATCGCTTAAACGCTTGGTGAAGTTGCATCGTGAAAAAAAAAGAAAGAAAGAAACCATTTCCATAGGCACACAATGTGATGAGAACTGATCGACAGGTCGGGTCAGACTGTTCTGACTGAGGTGTTTATACTGTATGTTGCAGTTTTACTCTGATTATTCAAGAATAATAGTGGAACAGTAGGGTCCATGGATGATTGATGCATCATAGTGTAGCATAAAAAAAAAAAAGAATGAATTTCATAATTGAATTTGTTTCAAAAAAGAAAAGTCTATTTGTAAAATGCTGTTAATAACTATTAATTAATTATTATTTTCAGCTTATTAATTTTGAGAGAGAGAGAACACAGGATGGTTATAACTGCTTTACCGAAACTGATTATCAATCAATCAATCAATCAATCAATCAATCAATCAATCAAAGTTTATTTGTATAGCACTTTACAACACTGAAGTGACCAAAGTGCTTTCCAATAAAACACATACAAAATTTGCAGTAAAACATAATAATTCATAAATACCACATTGCTGTTCAGTGCCACATTGTTACTGAATGTTAAAAGCCAACCTAAATAAATAAGATAAAAGAATGAACTTTTCATAAAATCAAATGATTAATAAACTTTGCAGGAGTAAAAGTCAAAATTGTGTACATTGTGTAAAATTATTATATAACATACTGTACAATGTCCTACAGTACTGTATGTAATCCTTGTGCTGTGTTACTGCAACATTCCTGCTCCGGTGTGGTCAGATTCCAGGCCAGTGTTTGAGAGTTTGTGTGTGTGTGTGTGTGTGTGTGTGTGTGTGTGTGTGTGTGTGTGTGTGTGTGTGTGTGTGTGTGTGTGTGTGTGTGTG